>JBAIZL010000004.1:1465616-1523116 GCA_036971475.1 Prosapia bicincta | reverse complement strand
GTTCTAGGTTATGTGGTAAATCAGCTGTTTTAACGCATAAGTTATGCTACTATCGTAATAGCAGGAGTAAAGTTAAAACAAATTGCTGAAATATTATTCATGTATTTCCCCACTGTAGGTTTTCGGTCTAATGACAGAGGTTTGGTTCTTAGCAGACAAATTTAAACGGAGAAATCTGAGTGAGATGCTTAGCGGTAGGAGACAATAAAGCTTTTCTGGGCTTATGCTTTTACGAAATTATATTCTTATTTTAAAACCTATAAACATATAGAGCCATTATTATATTTAGCTAAGCAAGACAACCATTTTAATATTAAGGAGTATTTAGATTTATGTAAATATAGGTAATAATGTGAGAATAAATTTCGTAAAAGCGTAGTCCCGGAAAAAAGCTTTGTTGGCTACTTACGCTAACTAAGCCTCTCGCTCACATTTCTCTGTCTAAATCTGTCTGCTGAGAACCAAACCTCTGTCATTATTTTAATTATGTGTCTTTATTTTAGAGCAATAACTGAAACTGAGTACAGTAAACTCCCGATTATCCATGGGCGGAAATACCGGTTTGCGGATTATCCGGGGACTGCCATTGTTTTACAAATATCAAATTTTTATTCCAATCAGATTCATGTGTTTAAATTTCCAAACAGTGAATTACGACGTAAATACATATAAGGCCTAATAGAAGTTAAGATGAAGGGAATATATATATAAATATGTACGTACTAATTTTTACATTGAAAGGGAAGCATCCCGACGCGGGTCAGCAAAATAAAAGGGGCGAGCAGACTACTGTATATAAGAGACAATGACAAAATGCTTGGACGCCCGAAAACCTAACGTGTATCATAAGATTGTAAACAAATGTCAGCTAATCTCGGCTATAAATAGTCTAAGACGTGGCATTATCCATGTCTGTCATATACAATATCGTTCTTTATGGCTTTGTGACACAACTGACACTGTGCGACAAAATGGTTCTCAAGAAACTTAAATCGCACATTAAAGTTAAAACAATGCTCACAAAAAAACAGACGAAAGTGACAGATTTGTTTCTTTAAAAGTGAAAATATTATGTGTAAAGGAAATTACATATGTACATACATACTTAATTTTGACATATACTTATTTACGTATTGTAAATAGTTAGACATATAAATGTACATGTTATAATCCGTCAACGAACGGAAATAGTTAGACATATAAATGTACATGTTATAATCCGTCAACGAACGAATACGTCGAAATTTTAAATTATTTTCTGTATTTATTTTGTCCTCTGAAGATTATTTGTGAATTGCATTAAACGGAGTCATTATTTGTGTAACTTATGGTATAATAATCGATCGTTTTGCGTATTCTTTGTTCCTAGCGGATTATCCGAGGAATTCGTTATGCGGCGTTGCCGGGCCACCCTATTCCGCGGATAATCGGGAGTTTACTGTACTTGTAGTAGATTGCCAGGTGTGTGGAATATCCGTTGTCAGTCACAATATTGTTCTACTTTCGGATTACCTTGTAATTTTAAAATTAAAATTATAGCGCTAAAACAAAAAACAAAAAAATAATAAAAATAACTGACCAGATGGTAATTTTTTGTAATACTAACTGCATATTAATTCGGGAAAACCTTTGTACACGAATATATTTTGTGCAATAAATAGGTTTGTTTTAAACAGGTGTATCTAGTTTCCGTATGTAAATTTGTAACATAAAATATTTAACTGTACCGTTATATATTATACCGTGTAGCATATTAAACTTATATAATTAAATATCTATAAATACTTATATATATATATATATATATATATATATTTGTGTGTGTGTGTGTCTGGGGGGGGGGAGAGAAAGAGAGAGAGAATATTATACTAGGCAATGTGCGTGAAAACTAACGGAGTACAATTTCTCCTAAAGTATCATTTTTTTAATTTAGAATATTAGAAAAGCAGAAACAATGAAACAGACAATTTATTCGTAATTTAGGCCTAATTTGCATTAATGTCATATTCTAATGTAGATTGTATAGAATAAGATTCGAAAGTTTACAGTATCTTTATGATGCCTACAAATTTATTTTTTAGTCTATATTTCTTTACTTAATATCAATTTCTTCAACTTTAACAGCTTTGTGTTTTCCATTTGGCAGTTTACGTTTACAGTTTTAATAAAGCCTTTAGTCACTCCGTTTGTCAGTAATTTATTCAATGTATATTTATTTATCGTCTCATTTTTGTCTTCAGAAAGTTTGTGGTCGGTTTGTTCTGTTCGATTGTGATTCATGTTTTTAGATTCATCTGTATCATCAAAAATGTTCTTTAAATACAACCAAAATGCCATTTTGATAATTTTATCTTTTTGAAAATTTTACAAATTTGCGTAAAGTAAGGAAATAATAATAAATATACGATCAATTATATAGTAATACTCAGTTGCTAAGAAACGAAAAATAATTATTGAAATTGTTTACGTTATTACAAGTCTGTAAATAGTAAAAATCTTACATAGAAAGTTGAATTCAATATTTACGTGCTTTATTCACTGTGGTGATTTTATGTCCAAGAGAAGTATGACATCGTATTTTGATGGTATAGGTCTTTGTATATCCGCCGGGGGACACTTTGTTGTCAATAAGCCTATGCGCATTGTACCACTTCACTTTAGTTACAAAAGGGTAATTGCTTGAAACGATCCGATGAATATCGTTTGAGTACATTCGTGGAATGAAATTGATTGTTGTAAAATAGTCAACTGTTTGAATTACATCCGATTTCTCTTTCTCTGAAAAACTAACACATGAAGTAAAAAAAGCTTCAAATACATTATTTTGAGCATAACTCTTTATAGCTGACCAGAACATAAAAGTCATCGGTAACTTAGATACATTCGAAAATGACACGGTCTTTATATCCCAGGCCACAAACGGAGAAACAAGTGGTTTTCTGTTGTGATTTAAAAACAAAACCGCGCGCTTCTTTTTCATTAGCCATAAAAAATTCTCTTTAGATATTTTCAAGCAATCTAAAAATCCAACTTTGACAAAAACAAAGAGAATAGGCACAACACAGAACGTAAGCTCCTTGATATGAAAACGCAATAATTCTTGTCAAGGAATCACCTAGATCTGTGAATGAACTTAGCTAGGCAGTAAATGTTGTTTAAGGTCAAAAGTTGACATTTACTGATCTCAATAATGCCTCATAAGCAGCGACTCTAGGATTTAGAGTAGCGGTTCCCAACCTGTGGTACGCGTATCCCTGGCGTATGTAGAAGCCTGTGGGGGTACGCGTATCCCTGGCGTATGTAGAAGCCTGTGGGGGTACACGTACCCCCAGGGATACATAGAAGCCTGTGGGAGTACGTAGAAGCCTGTGGTGTGGTACGCGTACATCCAGAGCCTTTGGGGGGTGGGGGGGTACGAGAAAATAACAGTAATGGCGGACATCAATAATTCACACTTTAGATTGCATACCAATACGAGGTACCATTAGTAATTGACAAGATAGTTGATGAGTTGTTGATCGGAAATTGCGTGGAGCTTGTATGTTTGTGTGGGACTGAAAGGACAGAATAGAATAGCGATGGGGAAAATCTATTCCAGATTTAGGTGAACAATACAATTGCAAGATTGGGTACGATTTGATGATAGGAAACATTCAAGCGACCGTTTGTGGTGTTGCCCACACAAAAATATCGTATACACAACCGGTTGCTCTCGCTCCACTCATTACCTATAAGGCAGTTTGGGAAGCTCTCTTTCTTAACCACGTTCAGGAATGGGGTACTATTCATTGGAAATACGTGTTTAGGGGTACGTAAAATAAAAAAAGGGGAGCCACTGCTCTAGAGAATAAACTATTGCCTATAGGCCTGGCGGAATATAGTTCATTCCATCATTACGTATTGGGCTTGTATCATGGCTTGTAGAGTCGTATTCGAAGGTGACAAGAGGAATATGGCATAACTCGTATTTATATCAGGACAGATCAAATGATAAATGGAATTTAAACACAAAAATCAATTTAAAAACACAACTGCAGATGAAGTGTAGATATTCCTTAATAAGGCAATTGTACAGGAAACTCTGCAAGAGAAGTTGTATAACAGTGAACTAAACCATCCTACGCAAGCGATGATTATTCTCATTCCAGCAACTTCCAACATTCTTTCTTCAGGGAGACACCTCCCTTGTTTTAGTTCTAGTGCGACCTACCAGCGCGTATCACACCAAGGAACCGTCCACTCTAATGTGTAACCGTTATATCTAATGATATTTACCCTTACTGATGCTTCTTCTCATAAAAGATAGACACCCCTTAGGATTTTGACAGATATTAAGTCCTTTTCAAGCATACGACATTACACAGGTGATTATATTTCGCACCATTTAGTTTTATATCCTAATCTTCATACTGCGTATATCAACAATTATTTTGTTTAATGGACTCTATTATTCCATTCCCTGAGTTATACTGATTTACTTATTCCCTGTAAGTAGAGGGAATTATTCTACTTAGGCTTTACAATTAAATGAATACCTTTATTCAACGAATTAGAGGAGCATCATACTTGTAGGTTGATTTTGCCGATAATTTACAACTTTACGTCCTCGTATAGAAATGTAAATCCTCCGTAAAATATATAGATCTATATTTATTATTAGCTCAATAGGTAATATTCAGTCCCTTCTATTAGCTCAACTTTCTTTTTATATATCTTGTTCAAATTTTCCATTCTTTAAAAAATACTTTTCATTCATCCACTCTAGTTCACATATATTTTTGTAAACTTGTAGTGGAAGACACTTGATGTTGGTACAGTGTGTTTGAATATTATTTCATTAAATAATTAATTAACTTTAGTTTTATATAGGAGAAACACTTTTCCCAAAAAGGGCAAGATATGCGATATAGTTATTTCAACACATTTAGCCTACAATAAGTTATAACATATGATTTCATAGAATAGCTGATTTTATGTTTTAAGTTATGTGTTAGAACAGCTGATTTTATTTTTTAGGTTATGTGTTAGAACAGCTGTTTTAACGCATAGGTTATTTTACTTTATTAATATTTGTAATTGTTTAATAAAGAGTAACTAAAATAAAATTTGTATTTGTTGGCCTAAGTAGGAATTGACTTTAAAAAATCTTTAAATCTCCCACAAAGGCTGGGCTGGATTATTTGTCGGTTTGCCAGAGAAATGTTTAACGTAAGATTTCTGAAATTATGAATAGAAGCTAATGAGCTCGCCATTGTAACTGGGATTACGCCTTAATACCTGGCATCTCTGAAGCAGAAATCATTAGCAAAGGCATTCCCAATCATTAGTCTTCACAAGTTATCATCGTCCTTAAAACCTGTCTGCCTTTGTTAAACGGTTCAACGGAACAAGTAATGGAATTTGAAACCTTTTGATTTAAAGTCATTAGAACAAAGTCAGTCGTTTCTCGATTTATAAATTCCATAGAATCTTTGTCCCTTGTGTTCAGCAGGATATTAATTTCCACGAGAGATTTTCCATGAGTGAACAGTATAGAAAAGGGGGGTTGATTAAAACTCACATTAGACACGTGTTATTAATGAATTCAATATTATAATATACTAGCAGAGTACCCGTCCTTCGTACAGGGTTGGCGTATGTTTCTATTGATTTAATTTGTATTTGTTTAATTTAATTTATTGAAATTAAATCCAAAATATATAAAAAACTACAGTTTAAAACTTACCAATTATTATCTTGAAAAAGCAAGAAAAGCAAAAGCTTTGGCTTGTAACATAACATTTGTAAAGTATAACTAACCTTGAAAGATAAATAACAACAAACATTTACTATCACCTATTGTTTAATTGTGTTTAAAAGTAATTGTTACAGGTTATTACAAAGAAATTTACTAACAGCTGATTAGGCCAAGTATATAACCAAGTATAGATAATTGAGTGGTAAGAGTTTTTAAGGCCAGTGGAATGGTGCCCTGACGGAAGTTTTAAATAAAAGTAGGCCTATTAACCAGGGAATCTATGAATGTCCATGTGAAATTTCAGCTCACTGCTGAAATTAGTTTTACATGATTGAATAAAACACACACACACACACACACACACACACGCACTATTCGATTATACTGTAATAGTATAGATTAAACAAAATAAATATATCAACCCATAAATTTACCGATTATTGTTTTGAAAACCAAGAGAATGGAAAGATTTTACTTGTAGCATAACATTTGTAAAGTACAACTAATCTCAAAAGGTGAAAAAGAACAACCAATCACTATCAGCTGTTTCAATGTGTTTAAAGGTGACTTTTAAACGTGATTATAACCTGATTAAACCAAGTATATAATGTATTATAGATTATTGATTGTTAAGGAAGATTTCAAGGTCTGTGGCGTGGTGCCCTGACGGAATGTCTAAGTAAAAATATTCCTAAATGTTAATCAGGAGCCCTAAGAATGTCCATGTAACGTTTCAGCTCAATGGGTTCAGTAGTGTTCATGTGATTGAATAAAATACACACTCACAAACATACACACACACACACACAAACACACACACACAGACATACACAGACACAAACAACAAACAAACACCCACAACACACAACAAACTCACACAAACACAAACAAAAACATAAACACATACACACACAAATATACATACACACACAAACATAAAACACAAACACACAAACACACACACAGACATACACAGACACAAACAACAGAAAAACACCCACAACACACAACAAACTCACACAAACAGAAACATAAACACATACACACACAAACATAAAACACTCACACACACACATTATTAGATTTTTATAAAATAGTATATAAGTAGAACTTCACCAAACAGAACAAAATAACATGCAAAGGCACATAGTTAAATTTAAAATCTTTTTTACTCATGAATAAATTGCTAATTAATCAAATACAAATTTACATTATGAAGCTGTATATATGTTACTAAAAAAACAAAATAATTCCAAAGAATAATTTTAATAGAATAGTAAATTAAACTGACGCTCTTCATCTACTAGGCTAAATTTTTTTATGTAAGTAGAGTTTAATATATATTTAGAGTAAAGTTAATTTTTACTTAGTTCTACAAAGAAAAATGTTTTTGTAGTAAATATTTTATAATAAATAATTACAAATAATAACTTGAAGTAACATAAACTATGCGTGAAACAGCTGTTCTACCACATAACCTATAACATACAAACAGAGGTTTAATGAAGTCACATCGTATGTCTTATTTAAAGTAAAATGGGACGAAATGACTATATTGCATTTATTGGCCCTTTCGTGGAGTGTTTGTCCCATATAGGCTTGAAATTAATTTAATTCAGTGAATTTAAATAATGAATTTATATTAGAAAAAAAACTGTACATCAATTGACTTCCTCAAAAAATGTATTTGTACTTAAAGTGGATGAATAAAACGTTTTTTTATTAACGATACAAATTTGAACAAGATATGTAATTAAATAAATAATATATATATATATATATATATATATATATATACATCCCGCTATCAATATGGCAGCATTTCATTTTGCAACCATATGGCAGCCACTTGAAAGAGAGGAGTATAAATGTTTTTCGTCGTGTATAATTTATTTCTAATAAACATGATACTACTCCATGTACTTTAATTTTATAAAATCTTGAAAATACAAAATTGACTGAAGTACTATCAATACGGCAGCATTTCATTTAGGTATCAATATGGCAGCCAGTGTATATTTTCGTTCAGTCTAATAACAATATGGCAGCCGGTGTGTATATTATTCCCACGCTACTAACTATACGAGAACCAACAGTGTTGCCACTATGGTGCTACTATTTGACTAGTCAAATGTTTAGACTCTAAGACACGTGTGTGTAATCACGGTAAAAACACAAACATTAGTACGGCTCTTCTTTATTTCAGCTGGCCAATTATTTACTCAACTCACATAAGTCTAAGTTGTTAGTTTTCATAAACGTGTACAACTATCGAAAGCTGACGGGAATACAAGTGTGTGCCTCTACAGGAGTAGCAAAAGGATCAATAAGGGTAAAATATAGGAACAAAAAAAAAAGCTAGGAAATAATCAATTGGGATGTTTTTAAGGATGCTGAGTCCACTACTGTGAACAAAATTAAACGGGGATGAACGGGTGGGGCTCTATAGGAGTTATAAAGGAGGATTTTGACTTGGGGTCAAAATGACAAAAGGCAAAAAAAAAAAATAATGGAAAATGATCACTCGGGGGGTTTTAAAGGTGGTGAGTCTTTTACCGTTATCGAAAGTCAATGGAGATACACGGATGATCCTCTATGGGAGTAGCAAATGATGAATTGGAGTATAAATGTGAGAAGGCAAAACAAAGCTAGAGTATGATCAATCGTAGTGTTTTTTAGGTTGCTGAGTCCAATACAGTCTTCCATATTAATCGGGAATGCACGGGTGTGGCTCTACGGAAGCAGAAAAGGGGTGAATTGGGGTAAAATTTTCAGAAGGCAAAAAAACAATTGAAAATGAACATTCGGGTGGTTTTTAATGGTGCTGAGTCGTTTACCGTAATCGAACGTCAATGTGAATATACGGGTGACCCTCTATGGGAATAGCTAATGATGAATTGGGGGTATAATTGTGAGAAGGCAAAAAAAAAACTAGAAAAAGATCAATCGTAGTGTTTAGGAGGGTACTGAGTCCCATACCACCTTCAATATTAAACGGGGATGCTCGGTTGTTGCTCTACGAGAGTAGGAAATTGGTAAATTGGGGTAAAATTGTCAGAAGGCAAAAAAACAATTGAAAATGATCATTCGAGTGGGTTTTAATGGTGCTGAGTCTTTAACCGTTATCCAACGTCAATGGGGATACACGGGTGACCATCTATGGGAGTAGCAAATGATGAATTGGGGTATAGTTATGAGAAAGCAAAAAAAAACTAGAAAATGATCAATGGTAATGTTCTGGAGGGTGCTGAGTCCAATACCGCCTACAATATTAAACGGGGATGCTCGGTTGTTGCTCTACGAGAGTAGAAAGGGGTAAATTGGGGTAAAATTGTCAGAAGGCAAAAAAAACAATTGAAAATGATCACTCGGGGGGTTTTAAAGGTGGTGAGTCTTTTACCGTTATCGAAAGTCAATGGAGATACATGGATGATCCTCTATGGGAGTAGCAAATGATGAAATGGAGTATAAATGTGAGAAGGCAAAACAAAGCTAGAGTATGATCAATCTTAGTTTTTTTGGTTGCTGAATCCAATACCGTCTTCCATATCAATCGGGAATGCACGGGTGTGGCTCTACGGGAGTAGAAAAGGGGTGAAGTGGGGTAATATTGTCAGAAGGCAAAAAAAACAATTAAAATGAACATTCGGGTGGTTTTTAATGGTGCTGAGTCGTTTACCGTAATCGAACGTCAATGTGAATATACGGGTGACCCTCTATGGGAATAGCAAATGATGAATTGGAGGTATAATTGTGAGAAGGCAAAAAAAAACTAGAAAAAGATCAATCGTAGTGTTTTGGAGGGTGCTGAGTCCAATACCGTCATTAAAAGCTAATGGGAATATGAGGGTGTGGTTCTACGGGAGTAGAAAGGGTGGTTAATTTTTATGAAAATGTCAGATACTAGAAAAATGTCTAGTAAAATAATACTCTGGGTTTTTAAGGGGTGACTCCAATTTCGTCATCGAAAGTCAAGGATAACGCACGTGTGAGTTTTCGAGAGTGCGATTCCAGACACTGTTAAAAAATAGCGGGAAAGTGTGATTAGTCATATGTTTGGAACGGAAGATGAGTGGAAGCTGGGCACAATCATAAATATTAGATTATTCATTCTTATCATCAGCTGTCGTAATCTGTAAGCAAGTTAGACAGATTGTAATGTATTTTATTGAGCTCATGCAGTTCCGAATAAAACGAGTGTAGGCCTACTTTTCTTGTTTCAATTTTGTTTTACCTTCTAGCTCCTAATATACTTGTGCGACAAGTCGTTTGCGAATAAGATATTGAACCATGTAATAGATTAGTCAATATTCTATTTTACAACCACTGTTGAACTTATCTCTAATTTTAATTGTTTAATTTAAAATCATTGGGTTATGAATATTTCTTATACAAGTGTATAATAGAGAAATAAAATTCTATTTACTGTTGTCTTTATAAAAAAAAGAATAACCAATAATAATGTTTTTTTCAAATTAAATGTTAATGTAATATTTGTAATGTGGAGCATACATTTAGTTGCAATGATTTCGGGTTATCACTAAAGCATTTTACGGACAAAAATTATAATAAGATATTACGTCAGACCACTTGAGCTGAGGGTCCGGGATGTAATGAAATTTTGTATTTCAAGTGATTTCTACTATATTTTATTACACTTTCAAAGATATATGATATTTTTGTCATTAATAACATAATATATATTTTTTTTCATCCAAAATAAACAAAAATTGTTTAAAAATATAAATAATGTAGCAAAGAAACGAAACTTAATATACAAAATTGTGTAGATATAATATGAAATTAAGAATGAAATAATAATTGCAAATTTTATATTACTTATAACACTAGTTAACTAAATGACTAATAAATATAAAACGAGAAAATATATTAAAAGGAAAACCTTGTGTTTAAACAAGTATTTATTTTTCTTTACCTATATATAAATAGAGAAAAAAAGTAACAAAAAAAAATATAAACCTAAAAACTAATTAATTAATGAAGAAAAAGTTTTAAAAACCAACTTCGATGAAGGTAAAAACATTGAGTACAACTTCATTAATCCAGATATTGTGGCTGAAACTGAAGACGCACCTGGCAACCAACACCACCTATAAGTCCCTATCAAGCCCATGCCACGGGGATTAACAAACACTGTGTCTGTGTGGTGTTCAATTTCTGCGACGAATTATTGTAAAGGCCAATTTACATCTGTTCTAATTTAGCTTAGACGTAATGGCGATACATTTCTTACTTTATTTCAAAAACTTCTTCGATATATTGTATCACCTTTACCTCAGGTAGGTAACCAGAAAAATCTACTTTTATTGTACATTGTAAATAAAAGAAGGCTTTTATTTGGTCGAATCTCATCTAATGGTAATTTCTTGCTCACGTAGGCCCATTGAACACGTCTATATTTTATAGGTTCAAACGAGCACAAATTACCATTTTCGGGTAAAAAAATTAAACATTGAAATAATAGTATTTCTGTACTTACGACAGCCAAATGTAACCAAAAACTGTAAGGATATAGTTCTTCCCAATGCATATTACATTGTAGCTAGGCATCACGGTGAAAAACGTTTTCGGTAAGCAATGTAATACATCTCTTTTATTTATCCACCATATTTGATTTGTCATAAGTGGTTATAGGTACAAATTTGTTTCAGTAAAGACCTATTTTTTCTAAAAGTTCTTCTTTAACTACATTCATTAAATTTTCCTGGTAGTCGTTGTTGGCAGGTGAAAACATTTCTTTAATTGCTCCCTTAGATATTTTCTGAAAGAATGACATTTCACCTTGATTGTGATGTTACTTTCATCAAGACACGTTGAATGCACCTGAAAATATATCTGATAAGATTTAAGTATATTTTAATCTTCTTCTTTAATTCTATCTTTAACCGTATCCCTCCTGGCTCGCATATCTACAATTTGATTTATTATTATTATTATGGTGAAATAATTTACAAATATTTTGGCGAATATAGCTGAGGAACCAGTCTTCAAAAACTAGCTGTAAAATAGCGTTATGCAGAGTGACATAATAAAATTAGTCTCTATGATGGTATTTCTTGTTAAAAAAACAAGACGTAAAAGATAATGACTGTTTTGTAGATTTTTTCACTTTAAAAAATCTCTCCGTTCTTCGGTCGACATGTTAAATACATTTTTATAGTTAGTATCAGAATGATTTTAGTTCGTTCGGCTGTGTCTGATCTCAAGACAAAGTCTGCTAATACTCAATCACTTCTCAAAACTGTCTTCTTTGTTTATATATTTTACGAATCCTACCACTAGTTTGTAATAACTCCTAATTACAGACTTAATATTTCAATTTGAATATTCTCTATTCTTCGTTGATAGAAAATTACTTCAGTTAGGCAACCTTAACCAAGAGCTTATATAACGTTTTGTAGTCAATCTTTAGACGTTGATAATCATAAATATTTACTACCGATGATCACGGTAATTTTTCACTATACTTTATATTTACTGATAATCTCGTTTTATTTTTATGGTAGGCGAACAAAAAGACTATCTACGATCAAAACATTGGGCGTCCCGATAAAGATTACAACGGGCATCGGCTTTTTTTTAGCTATAATTGCCGATACTTAGTATGGTATTCATATCGTATGGTATCCTCGCTAGCAAGATTCAGTACAGTAGTCTTGAAGAGCCAAGCAACATTAATTTATGTATGTACTGTAATCAATAAAGTTCTACATACGTATTTTGTGCATTCTTAATTATAGTATTAGGGTTCATTAGAACTCCTGTTTCTAGTGTACAGGAAGCTATTTCCGTGTAATCCAAGTCTTCGGTAATCCGACGGTGTCTCGGTTCCATCTACCTCGAATTATCCATGCACTACTGTATTTGTTTCCGTACCAATGATCACCATACTTGAAACAGTTTTTCATGCAACTCTAAAGTGAGTGAAAATCCCATAGACATTAAAGTTACTCTTGGGACTAGAATATCGAGGATAAACATAATAGATTAATTACATTGCTTACTGAAAACGTCCTGATTCCTAGCTACACTGCAATATACATTGGGAAGAACTATATCCTTACATATAGTCTGCAGAGATATAGAAATAAAGAATTTTAAATATTTACCATTGCTTAAACCGCCTGAACTGCTCTCTAGTTTAATTGGCATATTAACACCTATGATACATGTATCCTTAAATAAGTACTTAAAATGTTTTGCCCTTATGGTCATAGAATGTGTGTATATATCCACGTGTTCTTTCTTATCTACATTATTTATGTCTTTCAAACTATTTTTGAGTATTTGGATGAAAAAAATATATATAATGTTATTATTGATAAAAATGATGTTGTATGGCCTATAAATAACGCTAGCTCTTTAATACCTTGGTCATTCATTTGGAAAAGTTGAGATATTGTTGCCAAGTGTTCCATTAGAGTCCTCGATGTAAGTACTTAAGGAATTTGTAAACATGCTATTTTAGGACATACAGCTGTGGATTCGCGACCTTATCTTGGAGAGAGCTATGCTGTGTATTTACAGACACAATTCTGATATGGAAACATAAACAGCCGACACTCCGAAAGCCATTCTGACGCGTTTGTTTACTTGATGACCAAACTCATCTTAATGGTCCGGTCAATGCATCTCGTTCTTTTCCCTTGGTGCTCTTAGATACTATAGGATCGATAAAGTATTTATTTTTTTAATTTAACTTGCTTTTCAAATTAATTGTCATATCATCTCTTTCCGATTTTAATAATCTAAAAGTGACTATTATTTGCTGTATATTGTTACAATTTGGTAACATTACAAACATGTTAACACTTGTATTAACAGATGTAACACTTAATATGGCCTACGCCATATATATTCACTAAAAGTTAATACCAATGTATTCAATAAACATATTAATAAAATAAAATATAGACTACCAGCGGCTAAAGTAGAGGATAGAAACAAATGTTTCCGTCTTTATACGACCATTTTGACGCTGGGAGAATACGATAAATTATTTACGTTTACGCCGTATGTAAATGAGAGAAAGGGATGGAAAAGATAGAATGCAGAAAGTCAGTTTTTCGGGCATTCGTCCACGAGAGTACTTGTCGAGTGCGAGGCTTTATCTTTGTATGGCTTGGACCTATGTTTGTTTACACCAGACAGTTTGATATCGTAATATAAACTGACAACACTCGCACAGATGTCATTTAGGTTCATGTATACAATACAGAGATTAACGAAAGATGATTCAGTATTTATTGACCTTTAACTACCGTCCTGCACATTTCTGTCACATTAGTACTGCCGTTGTAGCTCACAGGCACGAAATTTCTAAGTGTGATTTATTGTGCGGTTTAACAATTTATCTTGCATTTACTTTATAAAAATTGTTTTTGAATATTCTGGTTGCATGTGACTAGGGTAAACGTAGTTTTATGAGATCAGTTATATTTTATTTACTAGTTGAAAACTGTAGTAAATAAAACCTTCTACAGATTTTAGCGCAGTTTAGCTAAAAAGACTTATAATCGCACGATAATTAACATTCACTAATTATATCTTGTTCACTGATTGTACACACTTAACTTTATGTACAAGATAACATTTGACACATTATAAGCTTTATTTATGGAAACGCATTAGAAATAATAACTCAATTTTGACAGCAGTATTTACACAGCGGCTCAGAACATTTTAGACATATTGGCTGTTCAAAGTCAGCTTACAAAGTGTAACTAGTCCTTCTATTTTTTGTTGCTGGACAAATTCTACATTGTTTATAACAATTTATCTATACAAATAGAAAAATTTGTAAATTTCTGGAGGTTGCAGTTTTTTGAATTCATCTTCATCGTCTGATGCACTTCGTTGAGATTCGGTATCATGATCTTTTACTAAATTACTTCTGCACTCTGTTGCACAATTCCCCTATTCTATTTAATGCCTTCTAAAAGTTGGTCATTAGATACAGCACCTGAATCACTGTCTTCTTCGGATAACCCGTCGCTGATGGTCAGGCACGATGACGGTAGTTAAAGGTTAAGCTTGGAATTTGTAGATATTGGCATAATAGGTTTTCTGAATATATAAACTGATCAAGATAAGTCGATGAAATGATGTGGGTCAACAAATTCTCTTTGTCGTTTATTATAAGTTATATGAAGGTTGAAAAAATATAAGGTCTACTTATTTATAGTTTTTTTATTTACGGTTATAGTAGAAATTTTTCATTAACGGATGGTTGAAAAGTCATCCGCTGCCCCCGCTAACGATACCATTCTTTTTAAAAGAAAAAAAGAAAATAACACGAAAAGAGAGAAAATTAATTACCCGAAGAAGAATGAGAAAACAAACATAAATGTTTAGATAGTCTAAGTAAAAATGGAAAGAAAATATATGACAAATAGGTAGACAATATACATTATTTTAAAAATTAAATAAAAAATTTAATTTTTATAAAATTATCAATATGGGACAAACGGTTATCTTTTCCAATTGAATCGTTCGAGCATACAGTCTTTAAAATTCTTAAAGCACATGGACAGGCTGCATTGAAACACTGCTTCAAGCTATAAAGATTAGATTGACAGACATGACGTAAACAAACGTGCTAGAACTGCTATCGGAGTGCCGCCTGTTTATATTTTCATATCACAAACATTTCTGTCAATAGATGTAGCACAGCTTCTGTCCAATACAAGGTCGCGAACCCGACTCTTTCTTTTGGTTATGTTGCATAATTGGAAACATGCCAATTACGGGCGATTTATTGTCAATGGGATATAATCACCCCTTGGTAACCCCTTACATCTTATTTTGATGACAAGGGACTAGGACCTTCGAAAATCTTCGAATGCCCATTTTTGGACAATATTTTAGATTCTGGCAAGTTTTACCTCAATACACCCACAGCGACACCCGCGGTCCTATCCCGGGGTTGTACATGGCCAACTTCGGTGCTAGGATTAGACTCAGCATCATTAAAAACCCCCAGTGATCATTTTATATCGATCTCTTGGCCTCTGACCTTTTTACCCCAATTCTCCCTTTGCTACTCCCGTAGAGCCTACACCCGCCCCTCCCTGGTGTCTTTCGATGACGGCATTCAATTCAGCATCCTCAAAAACCTCCGAGTGGTATATTACAAGTAATTTTTTAACTTTTGACATTTTTACCCCAAATCATCCCTTTGGCACTCACGTAGAGTCCCATACGTCCATCCCCGGTGACTTTCGATGACGCCATTGATATCAGCACGCTCAGAAACCCCCGAGCGGTTATGTTCCAGCGATTTTTTATACTTCTGACATTTTCACCCCAATTTACCCCTTTGCTAGTCGCGTGGAACCACACCAGTGGATCCCCGGTGACTTTCGGTGACGGCATTGAATTCCGTATAATCAAAAATTCCCGAGCTCTTATTTTCTAGTACTTTTTTGACTTTTGACATTTCTACCCCAAATCATCCCTTTGGTACTAACGTAGAGTCACAACCGTCCATCCCCGGTGACTCTAGATGACGTCATTGAATTTAGCATCCTCAGAAACCCCCGAACGGTCATTTCCCGCGATTTTTAGGCATCTGACATTTTGACCCTAATTCAACCCCATTGGCGCATGGGTTTAGCCTCACCAGTACATCCCCGGAGACTTTCGATGACGGCATTGAATTCAGCGTCCCCAAAAACCTCCGTGCCGATATTTTCCAGCGACTTTTTGACTGCTGACATTTTCACCCCAATTCACCCCTTTGGTACTCGCGTGGAACCACACCAATGCATTCCCGGTGACTTTCGATAACGGCATTGAATTCCGCCTCATCAAAATTCCCAGAGTTGTTATTTTCTAGTATTTTTTTTTTTTTGAATTTTTACATTTCTACCCCAAATCATCCCTTTGACACTTACGTAGAGTCTCATCTGTCCATCCCCGGTGACTTTCGATGGCGGGATTGAATTCAGCATCCTTAAAAACCCCCGAGTGGTTATGTTCCAGCGATTTTTTGATTTTTGACTTTTTCACCCCAACCACCCCTTTGGTACTCGCGTGGAACTATACCAGTGCATCCCCGGCGATTTTCTGGGACGGCATTAAATTGCGCCTTACCAAAAACCCCCGAGTGGTTATTTTCTAGTTATTTTTTGACTTTTGACTTTTTTACCCCAAATCATCCCTTTGGTACTTAAGTAGAGTCACATCCGGTCCATTCCCGGTGACTCTAGATGACGCCATTGAATTTAGCATCCTAAAAAACCCCCGAACGGTAATTATCCCGCGATTCATAGACATCTGACAATTTTACCCTAATTCAACCCCTTTGGTACATGGATTTAGCCTCACAAGTACATCCCCGGAGACTTCCGATGACGGCATTGAATTCAGCATCCTCAAAAACCCCCAAGCGGATATTTTTCAGCGATTTTTTGACCTCTGACATTCTCACCCCAATTCACCCCTTTGGCACTCCCGTGGAACCACACCAATGCATTACCGGTTACTTTCGGTGAGGGCATTGAATTCCGCCTCATCAAATTTCCCCGAGTTTTTATTTTCTAGTAATTGTTTCACTTTTGACATTTCTACCCCAAATCATCCCTTTGATACTCACGTAGAGTCTCATCTGTCCATCCCCCGTGACTTTCGATAGCGGCATTGAATTCAGCATCCTCAAGAACCCCCGACTGGTTATGTTCCAGCGTTTTTTGACTTTTGACTTTTTTACCCCAAATCATCCCTTTGGTACTTACGTAGAGTCACATCCGGTCCATCCCCGGTGACTCTAGATGACACCATTAAATTTAGCATTCTCAAAAACCCCCGAACGGTCATTATCCCGCTATTCTTAGGCATCTGACATTTTTACCCTAATTCAACCCCTTTTGCATATGGGTTTAGCCTCACCAGTACATCCCCGGTGACTTTCGATACGGCATTGATTTCAGCATCCTCAAAAACCCCCGATTGGTCACTTTCCAGCGATTCTTTGTCCAATTCAAATATATACATTAGGTCGTACGATTGATATCCATGTGGATGCCAGCAATGTTGCCAAGTTTGTGGCTGCCATAATGTTAGAGAATGGTTGAAATATACAGTAAATTTATATACAGTAGGCGACTATGCTGCCCCTGGCGGAAATGTTACGAACTTGTGATATACAAATCCCGTTCACTCTGCTATCAATACGAGCACCGTTTGGTTATTACAAATTATTTTTTAAAAATTCAGAACGACCATAGAACTTCCAAATACAGTATAGCTCCAATAAAACACTTCTTTTTACACTTATTGACATGGTTTTTATTTCGATTATTGTCAGAGGGTGTTACATTACCATGGATTACTATGTGGCAGCCGTATACGGCTGCCACAAGTACCCGGCTGCCAGTTTGAATGCAAAATGACCAATGTATGGTCTCCGTATTGTTAGCAGGCTGTATATATATATATATATATATATATATATATATATATATATATATATATATATATATATATATATATATATATACATATAGGGTGAGTGTGAAGTAATAGAAGGAAAAAATATGTAGTTTTATTATTATATTACGAATATTGTTGTTTAACTGACAGTTTCTTTGCCTGGGAGTTTGGAGCGGTATACCAGCTAGCCGGGTCCTTTAGGACATATTAGGCTGGTAAAAAAAGATATATACGGATAAATTCAATACTACTTTCTATATTTATAAAAATGCATGTTGTAGGTATGTATCTATGAGCTTCATGCATTAATAAACCACCGATCCGATCGACATGAAACTTGGTAAGGTTTCTGTCACTTTCTCGGGCCATTTCTGTATAATTATACCTCCCAACGGGTTTCAATATTTTTTAATATAGTACTCTGTGTACGTAATCATTTGTTTCACTTTCGTTTTTTTTCATTAAAAATTTTGGTTGCTATGGTATGCTTAACAATCAATATATTGTCGATATGTATGCGAAAATCGAAAGTGAACACCTTTTCCATATTCGATTAAATCAAACAGTTGCGTTCAGAATAACACATCCATTTACGTGTTGCAATTATTAGTGATGGCAATGTGCAATGTGCATACCAAAGTATTGGGAAAAATAGCCTATCTGCCGGCTACCTTCACGGGAAGCCAAGTGCACATGGATGAATTCGCCCATGATGCAATGACATTTGTTTGCGCATTCAGATCTGTTTATAACATTCACATGCAATTCTACGTGGCAAGAAATTACAGAACTTTTGTTACCTTCACAACCATCTTCGGGTCGATATAAAGTTACAACACAAGTGTTCAAACAGAATTTGAAAATATTATTGGATTTCATTGTTGAGGATCAGACGTTTGGAAAAACGCGCTAATAAAATACCAAATTAAGTTTAACACATGTGAACACTCAATCCATTGACTTTTAGGCAGTGCGAAGTTTGCCGGGTCAGCTAGTATTAAATAAAAAACAAATCGTATGCGTAATTGTAGAAGTAAAAGTATTATTTGAATAAAGCGGTCGGGGTTATGACGATTCTCCCGTCGGAGGATAGGAATGGAACTTAGGCAAGACCGAAACATATAAATCTTCGTAGGGCACATATCGAGCCGTGATATACTGTCATGTAAAAAGAGGCGGTGTGGTAATGTTCTAATGTAGACCATTTAAATAGACTATTCAATAGATTAGTATACAAATTATTAGTAAATATATTTAACTCGATTTTCAGAGTAATACAAATTATAATAATACTAATTTAACTTAGGTATTAAACGTCTAATTTTTTCCAGCGTCAGCAACAGCTTTGTTGATTTTAGGCGTAACCTTGAAAACCCTATTCTACATTTAGGCCTATTGATATATAAACCTTTGTTCTGTTTTTATTGTAAGAAATATAGATAAGTCAGTCATATAAAATAGAAACTTTGTTCTACATGGAAAGTATAAATTTACTTTAAAAGTCTTGTATTTATTATTAGAATATTAAATTTAAAATATATTTTTTATAAAGTTTTAATGGAAATAAATTAAGTATTGTTACAGCTTAGCTTCAGAACATAAAATTTCATTTTAAAAAATGGGATTTCTTTAACAAATCTGTTGTGTAATTAGGCATCATTAAAAATCAGTAATTTAATTTTAAATTCGATTTACCTTAAAAATACAAGAAGATGCGGAGGTTATGAATACTCCCTTTGAAGTCACTGTTTCAGAAATCTTCAATGAAAGACACTTTATAGATATTTTAAAATAAACTCATTCTTAACCTAATTAAAATTAAATGAGTTTTATCCTTATGTTTAAGACTAATTAATTGGTTTCGTGATGATGTTTTCAGGACAGTCTCAAAGAAGCGTCCGAGCATTTAGAACGTTTTACACGAGTAAATAGGCAATTAATCGTACGGTAGGAAAAATGAATTGACGTAACAAAAGACGTCAATAAATATATAATATTTATATATTTTTTCCCTGGCGAAAAACCAGTTATATTTATAATTGCCAATCAACAACAAAGACGCAAGCAAAATATTTAGATAAAACAAAAAAATATAATAAAATAAAATTTAAATAAAACAAATATTAAATAACATAACAAACAAACCAAATTTAAACATAATACCAACACTCTAAAAATAAATATATATAACAATAAACAACAAAACAACATAACAAATAATACCAAAACAACATATCAATGAATAACAAAACAACATAGCAATAAATCTAAAGCAACAAAATAACACTTAATGTAGAGAATAGATAATGCTGTCCTTCCAAGGTGTCATCATTATGGAAGTTATCCAGTGCGTTATCAAGAGCCAGGCGTGGTCCAGAGAGGACAGGTAGAGTATCCTTTAGAGCCAATTCCATGTACGTGGCTCTGATGGCCGGTCACCATCCTAAAAATAGCAAATATGGCGTGTCCAGGCTACTGGGAATGTCATTTTATCATACGATCAACCCCTATTATTAGCCAGAAGCTTTTACGTCCCAGATCGTCTTCACCATTAGACTGTTCCATTTTGTAAGGCTACGTGTACGGGATCTCCCAAGGTCACAACCAGCTCTAGCGAGTTTGTTAGCACGCTCGTTGCTTCCAATGTCACAGTGTACACATAACCCTTATAAAACAATTTCTATTCTGTATATGTTCTATAAAAGATGGTATAGGGTTTCGTTGCACCTTTCGACCGAATCGCCTTCTTATGGTAATGCAGACGTAATAGTTTGGAATGCTGAGGCTGTGTGAGAAGGATACACTGCCGTCTTTGTATTGGTGCAAGAAAAAAGTCTTCTGTAATGTTCCGAGTAACTGACAACGATCATTTAATGGGGATTGTATATAATCCATCTTTACTGGGCTTTCCGTCCATGTAAATGTGGATCTGTAAGGAAGGGCAGTCGTTAAGTAGCATTTATAAAACAGTTGACCATATAAGAGACACTGCGGTATATCTGTTGTATATTGGATAGTGCTAGGCAGAACCAGAGTCACAGGAATAACAGGCATCTCCCGAAGGATTTGAGGGTTTGACAAAATGGTTGCCGCTCAAACTGATTGATATGATACTCTTCCTGTAGAGTTTGGGATTTTACGGATTCCAAAACAGGTCTGACGCACGAATGTATGTAGCTTCTCTGACGTCCTGAGGAGCTCCTCCTATTTTGCCCCTCTTAAAATGGAAAGTCCTTTTAGAGGACTTTTCTGCAACATTTTCTACGTGATGAGTTCAGCTTAGATTGTTATCCAGCGCCTAAATACTTAGTAGCACCACCTTAAGTGGATGTGAGTTTAATAAATGACAGTTGAAACTTGTGCTTTTTGTTAGATAGTGTGAATATCTGAATCACTGATTTATCCCTGCTAACAATAATGCCATTTCCAGTGCACCACTGGTGAAGTGCTTCCCTCAGGACTTGCCCTTTCTAATGCGAACAAAATCCTTGGATGGCAGGCGCCTTCTATAGCCTGATGGGGTCGTTTATCACTTAAAAGCACTCAACTAAGTACAGCACCTTGGGGTTGATATCGTTCTGCTATAAATATCTGGACGATGAGTCTATGTATATCCGATTTTCACAAATCTTTACGAGAGGATACTTTACAATAAACGTAACAAATTTCCCCTTATTTCATAAACTATGTCATTTTCATTGCCTGACCTGTAGTAGACATATGTTTGCGATAGCCAGTTTGCTCTTCCTCGAACACCTGATGTCGGTCTGAGAATACCTGAAGCCTGTTCACTATCCTCTGCATGACGTTAATCAATGTAGAAGCAAAGCTGTTGAGGATCTTGAGAGGATCTTTACCTTTTTAGCGATAGGTAAAATATCAGGAAGGCCACAATTCCAAGTAAATTTGATGAGCTTCTTTGGAATTACTACAGTGTGAACGATTACCTCCAGAAAGATGATATGTGGTCCATAGTTTTTCTTGTTTGAAGTATAACAATGGTCGGCTTGAGCACAGAGGAGTTAAAGGCACTGTCGATAACTGCAGTGTCTAGTTCGTTAACAATACCAGATTGTCACTCGTACATGCCGGTCTTTGCTATTCAATATAAAGAAGAAACTAACCTTTCATGCCAGTTTTGCGGCAGTAAAGATTTGCCACTAAGTTTCGATACGCGTTTTGGTTACTCAAGGTGACCTCATTATGCAGGTTAATAAACTCTCTCTCTCTCTCTCTCTCTCTCTCTCTATATATATATATATATATATATATATATATATATATATATATATATGTATATATATATATACATATATATATATATATATATATATATATATATATATATATACAGTACAGTCTCGCTAATCCGGTCTCCGATGATCCGGACGTCCGGCTAATCCGGACGGCCCAAAATTTTTGTTTAGTTATAGTATTTTACAGTGCACAATCAGTCTGCCGTCCACAAAAATATTCACTTTTATACTACTATATCTGTTTTTTTTCAAAGGGGTTTTCCTACTCTAATAGACAAATAATATGTTTATTCATTAAAATATGAATTTACCCTATTATTTGTTTCTTTTGCCTGTTAAAGTAGGAAAAACTTCTTTGAAAAAATATATTCACATTAGATCTCCCAACACTACAACGCACGTGATATCAAGAGATATCTTGCGATAAACGAAAGATAAAGGACCGCTGACTAAACGGATAGACAGTCTATCCGTCTGGCGTCAGGTCAGTTCGGTTGTCGGACGGATGCCACCGTTACTGCTTCTCGCAAGATATCTGCTTAGTTGTCATTTAATTCTAGTGCAATATTGATCTGTGTTTTTTATTTACGTCTCGTTCAGTGTTCAGTGAAAATGGCGACTAAACGTAAGTCAGTGACAGTGACATTGGAACAAAAACTCCAATCTTTGTTTCGTATTGATGGAGGTGAATCGCATACTAAAATTGCAAAAGAGTTAGGCGTGGGAAAACAAACTGTTTCCGATCGGAAAAAAGTAACAGGAAATTGAAGATTTTTGTGCAAAAATTGTTAGTAAAGACATTTTAGGCGGCAGAAGCAAAAAAAAAAAAAAAAGAAATTAAACCCTAGATGATTCTTTGTATGTATGGTTTTGCCAACAACGGGACAGGGTGTTCCATTATCGGGTGTAAATTTGCAAAGATCGCGCTGAAACTGAATGAAAAGTTAAAAGGAGACCCTAATTTTAATGCCAGTGTGGATTGGCTATCACGGTGGAAGGAACGACACGGCATCCGTCAACTCGGAATAAGTGGTGAAATTTTGTCAGGTGACAGTGATGCCAGTGAAAATTTCAAAGACAAATTTGGCAAGTTTCTCAGAGATGAAAACTTACAACCTTGTCAGGTGTTCAACGCTGACGAAACCAGATTAAATTATAAAATGTTACCAAGAAAAACTTTAGCTTCCAAATTAGATTCAGTAGCAAAAGGGCATTAAGTTAAGAAAGAACGTATGACTTTGTTGCTCTGCAGTAATGCTCCTGGCGATCTAAAATTTCCACTTTTGGTGATAGGGAAATCCGCAAAGCCGAGGGCTTTTAAAAATGTAAATTTAAGTGTTCTACCGGCCCAATACAAGTTCCAAAAATCAGCGTGGATGAACAGTCAAATTTTTAAGGACTGGTTTTTTGAAAACTTTGTTCCAACAACAGACAAGTTTTTAAAAGAGAAAAAACTCACTTGAAAAGCGGTTTTACTAATTGATAATGCCCCATGCCACCCAAATGAAGAACAATTGCGTCATGGTGATTTTGTTAAATTTCTTTCTCCTAACGTCACGGCTCTCATTCAGCCGATGGACCAAGGCGTGATAGAGGCGATAAAACTGCGATATAGAAAAACGTTAATTTTATCGCTTTTGTAACAACAAGAAGCAGATCCAGCTACACAATTTATTGAAATTCTTAAAAAAGTTACTATAAAGGATGTCATTTATATGGCTGCAGACCTACTAATGACGGCGCCGAATTTGTTCAGATTTTTCAACAATTGGAGGGTTGTGCCGTGTTGAAAGACACTGATATTTCCGAGTGGATTATCAGTGATAATGACATTGGTCATCAAGTGCTCAACGAGGACGAAATCGTCGCTGTGTGCATTGCAAACGCAGAAAATGACAGCTCGGAAGAGGAAGACTACACAGACGAACCGGTCAGCCCAACTCATGATGGGGCGGCTGCAATGCTGGAGGGGTTGATAGCCTACTTTGAGAAACAAAGTGATACGTCAACTGCGGAGCTACTGACCTTGAAACGCCTACGAGATCTTACTGTGAAACGACGCCATTTATCGTTAAAACAAAAGAACTTACAGACTTTTTTCACTAAGTTTTTTAAAGTTTATTTTTGTTTCAGTTTCATTTTTGTTTGAGTTTTTTTGTGCGTTTATACAGTATAGTGTAAATAACTTTATGTGAATACATTTATTCAACGAGAAAGATTCTTTGATATTTATTCATGTCATACCTTTTCTGTTACAATTACAGTATTTTTTGCTAAATAAGCTATGAAATACTGTACTGTATAGCTATAATTAGGCCTCAATTTCACTAAAACTACAATTTCAATGTTTCCCCGACTAAAACACATATTGTATGCATTTGTCTGGCTTTTTCCGTCTAATCCGGACTTTCGTTGATCCGGACAGGGTCCGGTCCCATCAAGTCCGGATTAGTGAGACTGTACTGTATATATATATATATATATATATATATATATATAAAGAACAAAAGTCAAAATACAAATACAAGAATTATATTTGAATTTACAATTCAAAGCTTTTCGTTGGCTAACAGTACCAACATCATCAGGAATATTAAACAATTAAAATTCATTTGAATTTTAATTGTTTAATATTCCTGATGATGTTGGTACTGTTAGCCAACGAAAAGCTTTGAATTGTAAATTCAAATATAATTCTTGTATTTGTATTTTGACTTTTGTTCTTTATTAATACACAAGAAAACATATTGCGATATATATATATATATATATATATATATATATATATATATATATATATATATATATATAATTATTAAAATAAAAATATTTCAAAAACAAGAATACTTTTAATGAATATATTCTTGTTTATATATATATATATATATATATATATATTATAATATAATATTATATAATTATATATAATATATATATTCATGTTTTTGAAATATTTTAAATTTATTAACTATATTACAAGAAAACATATCACCATATTTAATATATATATATATATATATATATATATATATATATATATATATATATATATATATATATTAAAGCAACATAGGTTATTCAAATACAAGAATATTTATTAATTTATATCCAAAGCTTTTCGTTGGTAAACAGTACCAACATCATTAGGAATGAAAATTACAATAATAAATTAATTATTAATTTTCAGACATTATTGTAATTTTCATTCCTGATGATGTTGGTACTGTTTACCAACGAAAAATTTTGGATATAAATTAATAAATATTTTTGTATTTGAATAACCTATGTTGTTTTAAATTAATAAACAAGAAAACGTATTATATATATATATATATATATATATATATATATATATATATATATATATGACCTCATTTGTTATATATATATATATATATATATATATATATATATATATATATATATATATATATATAATATGTTTATTGTATATTAATTTTAAAAAACTGAGGTATTCAAATACAAGAATTATTACTTATTTTTATTCAAAGCTTTTCGTTGTTAAACAGGACCAACGATATCAAGAATGAATATTGTTTATCAATCGAACTAAATTGTGTCTGAAATTAAAAATTGCAGAACATTGTCCTTTCGTCATCATCGAGGAAGAGATTTTCCATAGATTTCAGTTTTCTCGAGTCTTCTTAGTAATCTTCTAAGTAATCTTGAGAATTATATTAAGAAGGAGATGATATTCAAATATGTGTAGGTATTCCCCTTCTAGAGTGACCTCACTTCCATCGACTGATAGAAATACCTACATTAATCTGTGCTAAAACAATTAGACAAAAGACCTAATTTTCTATCGGAAAAGTATAGGATACACATATTGATAGTAATACTTAACCAGGGTGTCTAGTGACAGGGAAAACCTGGAAAAGTCAGGGAATTTTAAGATTCTGGAAAATTCAGGGAAAAGTCAGGGAAGATTTTAAAAAATCGGGAAAATATTTATTTTGATTAGAAACAAAACTAGTGGCCATTGCTCTCAAATATTTGGTATTGTAAGCCAGCGGTTTAGGGGCAGGGCAGTCAGGAAATAACACTTCTTTATTTAGATGCCCATTATTTATTTGATAAGCCCGTTGCTATGACCTCAGGACTTATGTCAATAAATATTAAACGTGTCCAGTTGGTACAGCTGGGAAGTTTTAGCCTGGACCGTGGCCTTGGGGTGCGCAGTGGTTCTGTTATCATATGGACAGGTGGGGATAACAGATAACTTAGTCTGTTTCTGACCACACAGAACGCTGTGTAAACATTCGTAGCCAGCTATTTGTCTAGACTCGTGATAGTATGTATTTTATTTGACGGTGATTATTTTTACACTGTTTATTTCAACATGGAAGGTTCCGGTTTTCATTGCCTTAGTGGCAATCACGTCATGCAGATGTCGCATTACCTTCCCTCCTTCCTTAGGATAAATATAAACTGAAAGATGAAGTGACAGAAGCAGAGATTATATGGTGCGTGAATTTAGTAATGCAACACTTCTTTACGCAATGCAGAAGGTAGTGTGTGCCTCTTTCCAAGGATGTTCCCTGATAGCACCATTGCACAGAACATAAGATTGCGGAAAGATAAAATTTCCTATAGTGTTGTATTCGGTTTATCAAATTATTTTAAATTCAAATTCTAACTATGTAATTGGCTTTGATGAAAGTTTAAACAAAATATCACAAAGAGCCCAAATGGATTTGAGTGTTAGGTATTGGGATGCAGAGACGGATGAAATGAAAGCTCGATATTTTGGTTCTGTGTTCCTTACAGACACAAAAGCAAAAGAGTTACTCAATTAGTTCTTAAAAGGTGTTCAAAGTCTGGATTTATCCAAGATCCTTCAGATATCAATGGATGGGCCCAATGTAAACTGGGCTTTCTATAGACAGAAAATGACCGAGAAAGATAGAAGAGCAGCTGAGAAGAGGAAAAATAATATTCAGCTGAAGGAACTGGAAGCTAAAAAAGCAAAAGTGATGTCCGTTGCTACAAAAGAAATAGAACTTATATCTGAAGAGATTGAAAAACTAAAGCAAAAAAGCTAAGACAAGACAGTTGTATAAATTTGTTTATATTCTAAGTGTTATAAATATAGTGTAAATACAATTTAGAAAAGTCAGGGAAAACTCAGGGAATTTCTTCAAGCTATTTTACTAGACACCCTGGAAAAGTCAGGGAAAACTCAGGGAATTTCTTCAAGCTATTTTACTAGACACCCTGTTAACTGTAAAATTGGTAAGTAATTATATTTTTAAAAGAGTAAAATACATTTAAAGTAATGTAAAAAGTACAAAAACTTGGGCGTTTCTGAGCTACATATCTCCCATGAAAAATAAAATGTTATATTTTTTCAGTTAAAAAGCTTTTCTCCTTTTAAGATTTATACAAAATATAAAGAACTAATGAAAGCCTCTAATAATAAGGGAGCGGAAGACTTGATAAGGGTTGAGTCTTGACAGGGGAACTGTAGCAGATTGACCCGTCGCAAACAGACATTAGCATTCACTCAATAATGGGTTTAGAAGCTTTTCCTTTGTCTTTGTCGGCAACAAAACCGAGATAAAATGTTGACATTATTAACTACAGCGACTTGCATTGTTCTCAGATGGTTACATTAACGTTGGAGTCTAACTAAACGCCAACTCGAGCTAAACATAGATTTCATATTATAAGTAAATATAGTCGTAGTTTTCTTTGAAAGTTCCCGCCTATATATATTTACTAAAATATATATTTTTTTGTACATTTATACTCACAATTCTTTATATTAATAAAAGAAGGTTGATGTATGACTAAACAACATTTATTTTCAAAATAACGGTGTGGTTTCGACAACTAGTTTGCCATCTTTATCAGGGCAATAACACTAAGTGTAGTGAATTTACTAAATAAATAAACTGTATTGACTCATATATCAACCGTACCTTATACTAACGTAAAAAATATTTTGTTTTAAAATTGGGCCTTTTTTAATAAAGAAAGGTAATATTTGTGTGAATTTAATCTTTTATAAGCTTATAAATTATCCAGAGAAAACGAAATCTATTCTGATGAAAGGTTATGATTTTCATCTCGGCTGGTGAGATCAATAAATGATAATACAAAAAAACACGAGATTCTACAGCGAAAATACCTAACAGCCAACATTTTTTATTGTCTTTCTTTGTACATTACATCATGTCTTTTTCACTACCATCGGGTACAAGACTGAGATATTTTGCCAGTAAAATATAAAGATACCGAATTCCAGAAATTTGTTTGAATTAGTAGGCTTTTAATCATAAAAGCTTTCAAAACGAAATGGAAAATAGTTTTAGAAAGTGCATCGTTGTCGCATTTTATTCACGAGACTATAAATGAAAATATGCAAGAGAAAGTATACGAACATTACCCAGCCTGTAAGACTTTCATTGAGAGAGGATGATAGATAAGTTGTATCCACAAAAAAATTTTAAAGAAAAAACGCTTTAAAGAATAACAACAACTATATTTTTTTAAATTAATTTTCACTACAGTGCACGTATTATTGTAAGAGATAGAAGAGAAACGTTTATGGTCGAAGAAGGAATTCACCCTCAATGAAATTTGTCACTTTTGGAACAATCAATTAATAAAGTGTTTAGATTGGATGGTTTTTGAACGCGGTAAACAAAGTTTTTGAAGAAAGTGCTATACTGAAAATTCATCCAACATATTTTAAAAATAAAATATGTATTGTAATTTAAAAAATAAGTTTTTAAAAAATTAGTTCTACCAGCTCAAACTATTATATATATATATATATATATATATATATATATATATATATATATATATATATATTCTTGTATTTGAATAGCCCTTAGTAGGTTTTGATTGTTAAACAAGAAAACATATTTTGTAAATATATATATATATATATATATATATATATATATATATATATATATATATATATATACATATACATATACATATACATATACATATACATATACATATACATATACATATACATATACATATACATATACATATACATATACATATACATATACATATACATATACATATACATATGCTTATACATATACATATACATATATATATATATATATATATATATATATATAATAAAATAAAAACATTTTAATAAAATAAAAACATTTCAAAAACAAGAATACTTTTAATGCATATATTATTCCATAATAACAAGAATTATTCTTGTTTTTGAAATGTTTTTATTTTATTAACTATATTACAAGAAAACATATCACCATAATTTAATATATTAATATATATATATATATATATATATATATATATACATATATATATATATATATATATATATATATATATATATATATATATATATATATATATTTTAAAACAACATAGGTTATTCAAATACAAGAATATTTATTATTTTATATCCAAAGCTTTTCGTTGGTAAACAGTACCAACTTCATCAGGAATGAAAATTACAATAAAATAAGCTATAGGCCTATAGCTTACATTATTGTAATTTTCATTCCTGATGATGTTGGTATTGAATAACCTATGTTGTTTTAAATTATTAAACAAGAAAACGTATATACATATTTATTGCATAAACTTTCAAACGGTAATAAAATATATTTTTATTCATCTAATCACGTTCAAATACTTTTTTTTACATAGTGGATGTTATTTGATGTTAATATGGTTTTTATCAAATATCTATTCAATTACTATATAATAAAAAATAAAGGCTCTAAGTCGGATTAGAACTGGGTACCTTCATGTTCAAAGTTTAGCGCTTTGAGACTCAGCCAATTTTCTCATAGCTAAAAGTGAATTTCTCAAAGCGGTATATGAATTTTGTCTCTTTCCTCCGTCTGGCTGTCATCGACACCTCCTCTGTACAACTTTCAATAATTGCCATGGCTACCACACAATATCACATATAATGCTCTAGGTTTAAAAATGAATGAAAAGAAAAGAATTAACAAACTGGATTAACGATATTGAACTTGCAATGCGACAGAGCAAAAAGAAACTACAACACAATGCAAACGACGAAAATAGAAAGCATGTAAACAGTAATAAGTAGGGATGGGCCGATTCCTAAAATTTTCGATTCCGATTCCGATTCCGATTCTAAAATTCTCCGTTCGATTCTCGATTCTTTAGTCGATTCTCGATTCTTTCAAGTTATATTAGCTTACATTCCAGTTCTCTAATAATTAATTTAGTTAACATCTTGGTCATATGGCAAAACCTTTAAAAAGTTCTGTTTTAATGTAATAGGCTACACAAAACCTTCAACCTTGATTTATCAATAGGAATTTTTTTAAACATAAAAACATATCAGGTTAAAGTAATGACTTATTTTAAAGTTAAAAATGTGAACTTTACTTATTTTATGATGTTTGAAAAAATTCCTAAGCCTATTTACATTGTCTCCCAAACAAAACAAAAATTAAAAACAAACGAACAACATAAAAAGTAAAAAATTAATACAAATAGGATAGTTTTTAATATTTAAAAGTCTGGCAGGTAATGTACATTTCTGTTCAAAAACACAAGCATTTGACCACGTTGTGGGTCAAGCTAGTTTCATCGCTAGTCACATATAGCTCCTAAAGTTGAGAAAGGTTTTTCAGAAGACACTGTCGTGAGTGGGCAGACAGGTATTTTATTGCCATTGCGTTTAAATGAGGGTATTTGGCACTTTGTACTGCCAAATACTTCCCAACATCACAATCTGGACTGGCTAATGGTTCCCCCAGATAATTGTTTACTTCTTCTTCTACTGTTAATTCCCCTGGGGTACCTTCTTCCCCAACATTCTGTATTAGTGGGGCATACCTTCTCCACATCTGGTGGGACCTTTTTTTCTGCAGGTGTCTGGAACAAGTGCAACTGATTCAGGCCTATTTTGCATTTATTACTCAATCCCAGTTGATTTTTAACCAACTATCACTTGTAGGTCCTGTGTCTGAGGATAAAGTTTCTTCAAGTATAGATCTTTTTTGTTGATAAATTTGGGCAAAATGAATGTTGTTCAAGTGCTTTTTCATATTTGATATATTTTGTGGTTTTCCACCGTCAGTTTCTGTTAACCGTCATTGAATTGACGCGACGGCCAGTACCCTGAACCGAATACCGTCGGGCCTCTTAACGCTTCATGTTTATTAGTACTACTCAGCTGGTGTTGCTACTTTTGGAAACATTAAGGCACAGTATTTAACAACAAGCTTCACACTACTTACAGATGTATTTACGATGGTTTTTGTTTGATAGATAAACGCCGACGGGATTAAAAACACGATGTTAATCTAAGAGCTTTTTGTCCGTAGTTACGGGCCGACACACATATTTGTTATAACGTATTGTAATGATTTTCACTACTGTTTTCAAAATTCTCTCAAAAACATGAAAGTATGTCGGAAATATTGACTAAATATTTAGTTGTAAAATAATCCTTAAAAACAGACTTTGTGAAAGTTAAGTACAAATATTGATACACTTAGATAAACTCATTCTTACTAGGAAGTAAATTATAACGTAATTTCCTTAACAAGTAAATTATTTGGTGTTAAAACTTTTACTTAATATGAATCTTGGATAGTATTTACTGGACCTTTAGCATTACTTATTCTAGAGAGAACATATTACACTTTAGTTCTATATTCAAAAAAATTATAAACTCACAAATCAATCACATGTGACACGTTTACTTGTCTTAGTGATAGGCGCAAAAACACTTTTATCACCAGTCAGTTTATTATTTGGGTAGCCGGGACATTAAATTATGGTTTTGTTGTTTCCTGCTAACATATAACACAAAAAATATCAAAACAGTGTTACACAGATAATAAAATTTAATTAAATAAAAAACAATGTCGGGTAAATTGGTCCGACGGAGTTTATTTATTTACGTTTCATTTACGGTAGGAAAAAACTCGGGGCCAGTTGGTCCGACACGTATTTTTATAAATATTATGATGAGAAACGTATATTCATACTTAGATATGATAGGGGATCAAAGTATAAGAACACATGATTTAAAAATGAGCTTAAAATATTTTGGCAATTCTCTATGAAAACGCGATATTGTGGCCGGCAGCTAAAGTATTAAGGTACAGTGACGCGTTCGCTTCGTTTGTTAAACTACACGAACTATTTCACCTGTAAGTTTATATTACTGTACATTATTTTGCTACATTTTTACCTACTGTGCGGATCTGTTTATCATGTAATAAATAGTTTCATTTGCTATTACAATCGTGTTTATTTTCTTTTCGCTCTGAAATATATTACATTACTGTGAGAGTGATATCTGTCTATAATATAATTTATTGAGGTTAAGTTTCGTAGGAATAATACGGTGTTTCTGTTATCCGTCTATTCGCTCAACCATCATGGCCACGGTTAATCGAGTTTTTACTGCACTATTTTGTGTTTTGTTCTGACATCTATAAATCAGTGGCAGTAAGACACGTGGGAGAGAGAGAGAGAGAGAGTATCGAACCCGCTCTAGTGAGAGAGAGAGAGACGAGCGATGTCAAACGACCAGAAATGGTTACGATCTTGATTGCTGTTGCTTCATAAATAATAATATTTTCGTTATATTTTCGTTTACTTTAATCATTTAATTCATTTAAATCAACCAATACATAAATAAGATATAGTTGGTAATTAATTATTTTTCCAATAAATTACTCCACACACATATCTTAATAGTTAACAAAATAGGAATCGGAATCGACACTTTTATGATGAAGAATCGAGTATCGACGATTCCTCGATACCACCTAGAATCGACGATTCCTGGAATCGAGAATCGGAATCGGCCCATCCCTAGTAATAAGCGACCATAATATTACATCACCATAGAAAGGTAAATGGAAAATTGCAAACAAATTCCCTTTCGATTTTGCCACTTAATATTTTCATTCTGACACATGTATATACATATTTATATTAGTTGTAATTGTAAGATAAAAAAAACAAAAATAAAAAATTATTTTCTTGAACTTGAGCAGGAATTGACTTGAAAAAAATGTATAACTCGTTTTCAATGAAACTTTTTTTTATTAATTCTCATTAATTCCTTTTTTTTAATCTCTGAATTTTTTAAATTGTTTTCCAAAATTATTTTGAACTAGAGTTTTTGTAATTCTCCTGGCTGTAGCTACACCTGTGACGCTGTAAATAATTCATGGATAGATGCTGCCAAATGATTTAATATTTAATGATTAAATGTAAGAAGGGTTAAATGAATGTATAAAGTTTTGTAGATATTGAAAGAGACTCATACAAATGTAGGCCAGTGATCTTATATTATTAATGTAGCATGTATTACTATTGTGGAAAATTGTGGTTTTATCATAAGTGACAACAAAATGTATAAATTACAAATTCGCCTAATTCATTAAAACCTTGTATTTTATTTTGTCCAATTTCCGACATTCTAAAATTTTGTATAATTATCTTTCTTCAATAACAATACATACATTAATTAACATAGGTAGTGTGCTTTTAATGTAGTTGAAATGTTTTTGAGGTTTCGGTATTTTACTGATGTAATAAAAAAATAATAACTTGCCATAGTCATCTTCTTTCGGTAAGTATACAGATTTGTAGTTTACTGTATAAGATGAATAATTAGGCTCGAAACGGTGAATAATTAGTATACTTTAAAAATTAAAATATAATAAGTTTATATTATGTTTGTAATAGTCTCATCTACTCAGTTCATAATTACATTTTTTTCATTAGTTACAATGAGAAGGAATTGATTTCTTTATTTTTATATATTGTAATAAACTATTAGTATTATTATTTGTTGTGGATTGTTATTTTACCAATTAAATATAAAACAGGTTAATGAAAATGCATCATTATATGTAATATGGTTATTATAAAGTTTTTCAAAATTTTCTTGCATTTTACTTTTTATTTCATGCAAAAGATAGTTAAATCCAGTCAAAAAATAATGAATGTTTTTTTTTTAATTCTCATTAATTTCTTTTTTTAATCTCTGAATTTTTTAAATTGTTTTCCAAAATTATTTTGAACTAGAGTTTTTGTAATTCTCCTGGCTGTAGCTACACCTGTGACGCTGTAAATAATTCATGGATAGATGCTCCCAAATGATTTAATATTTAATGATTAAATGTAAGAAGGTTTAAATGAATGTATAAAGTTTTGTAGATATTGAAAGAGACTCATACAAATGTAGACCAGTGATCTTATATTATTAATGTAGCATGTATTACTATTGTGGAAAATTGTAGTTTTATCATAAGTGACAACAAAATGTATAAATTACAAATTCGCCTAATTCATTAAAACCTTGTATTTTATTGTTATTTTACCTATTAAATATGAAACAGGTTAATGAAAATGCATCATTATATGTAATATGGTTATTATAAAGTTTTTTCAAAATTTTCTTGCATTTTACTTTTTATTTCATGCAAAAGATAGTTAAAGTTAAATCCAGTCAAAACATAATGTACCAGTGAAATAACGACAATAGCAAGGTTGAAAGATGAAAGAGAGGTAACGAGGTTCGATCAGAAACAAAGGGTAGTTGTCTGTTTTTGTCAATCAGTGCTTTATAGGGCAGGTTTCTGAGAGCTAATGAAGGTAACTTTGTGGCGAGAGGGAGGGGGTTGACACGGGTTTCATCTTAATGCACATTAACCGCAGAAAAACAGAACGTATTGTCTCTGTTGTCATTAGCATTTTCAATCATCACGATGGAAGAACAAGATTAATGGACTGAGTCAACCTTTGAGCTTTTATTTTAAGTTTTAGAGTTTTATATTTCGGTTACTAAATTTGTGCAAGGGTTTTGCGTTGAATTTATGTATTTTACAACTTTTCCGTTACTTTCTCTAGAATACCTCTCTAATTGTTTTGTATTCGGTTTAGGTTTCAAAGCTGATACTTTCCAAGAAAATTAAAAATTTTCAAATATTATCGTCTTTGTTTACCACACCGGTTTTTGTGGTACTGCCGGAAGAAATGAATAGCATCAAATATTTTTAATTATAAAATTAAATCAGTTATGCCATAAGAAGTAGATTGATCGTACGTAGCCTTATTTAGTATGCTTTAACTTAGTAAACGCACACAAACTGCATTTACACGATTCTTATAATGTAACTTTTTGTACAAAATTATCCTCTAATGTAAGGTAATATTATTATCTTCAACAAAACTATAAATAAGATTAAACAATTATAATAAATAAATAAACACAGCACACACCTATATTTATATTATTAAATAAATTTAAAAGAAATGTGTAAATAAGTATATACTTATACATATTATAGTGTTATACGTATAGTGTATTATATACACTACACATATATGCAAGTACAGGTGTGTGCGTGTACGTTCGCACGTGCACACGCGCGTGTGTATGGTATATTTGTGTGATGGGAGGTGTGTGTGTGTGTGAACTGTGTTTGTGGGGAGAATGTGTTTGTGTTTGTAGGGGATGTATGTATGTATGTGTGTTTGTGTGTGTGTGTGTATGTATTTGTGGAGGGATGTGTTTTGTGTGGTTGTGAGTGTCTGTGTTTTACGATCCCGTGTGTATGTGTGTTTGGGGGGTTGTGTGTGTGTTTGTTTGGGGGGTTTTCGTGTGTGTGTTGGGGGCGGGGGGTTGTATGTTAGAGGTGGGGTGTTGTGTGGTTGAGTGTACGTGTTTTGTGTGTGTGAGTTTGGGGGGCAAGTTTGTTTGTGGGGGGGAGGTTTTGTGTGTGTGTGTGTTTGTGTTGGGGGGTGTGTGGTTGTATGTTAGAGGCGGGGGGGATGTGTGGTTGTGTGCACGTGTTTTGTGTGTTTTGGGGTGGAAGTTGTGTGTGGTTGTGTGTGTGTGTGTGTGTGTGTATGTGTGTGTGTGTATGTGTGTGTGTGTGTGTGTGTGTGTCTGTGTGTGGGGTTGTGTGTGTGTGTGTGTGTGTGTGTGTGTATCTGTGTGTGTGTGTGTGTGTGTGTGTGTGTGTGTTTGTGTGTGTGTGTGTGTGTGTGTGTGTGTGTGTGAACTGTGTTTGTGGGGAGAATGTGTTTGTGTTTGTATGGGATGTATGTATGTATGTGTGTTTGTGTGTGTGTATGTATTTGTGGAGGGATGTGTTTTGTGTGGTTGTGTGTGTCTGTGTTTTGCGATCCCGTGTGTCTGTGTGTTTAGGGGGTTGTGTGTGTGTTTGTTTGGGGTTTTTCGTGTGTGTGTTGGGGCGGTGGGTTGTATGTTAGAGGGGGGTGTTGTGTGGTTGAGTGTACGTGTTTTGTGTGTGTGAGTTCGGGGGGCAGGTTTGTGTGTGGGGGGGAGGTTTTGTGTGTGTGTGTGTTGGGGGGTGGGGCGTTGTATGTTAGAGGCGGGGGAATGTGTGGTTGTGTGTACGTGTTTCGTGTGTTTGGGGATGGAAGGTTTGTGTGTGTGTGTGTGTGTGTGTGTGTGTGTGTGTGTGTGTGTGTGTGTGTGTGTGTGTGTGTGTCTGTGTGTGTAGTGATTAAGGGCTTTTATAAGTTCAGCAATTTATAATTTTTCTTTAAAAATTAACATAATTATTTGAATCTCATGTAATTAATCGTTAGATGAAACGTCAAAATGTACAACAGTATAATTTTTATAAAATTACATTATGAAATTTGTACTTTTTCGGTTTATACATTTATTTATGAAGTTTTATCAACTAATAATGTTAGCATTGTCAGATCTTTTAGTTACAGAAATTGTCAGAAAAATGCATATACCTCCATATAGTTAATAATTATTCTACAACATTTTAAATAATGGCACCTTCTATCTCCTCAGTTACTATATTGCATAATTGTTTTTCCTACAATACAATTTTTTCGTTTCTGATTAAAATTAGGGTAGTTAATTTCTGATTCTATTATAACGATATCGTTAAAGGTAGTCAAAGAATAAAATGATAAATATGTGTTTCGTTATTGCCACCAAACTAATTGGCCATAAAATAATTTATTTACCATTGATTTATAACAACAATCTGAACGATAGATATTGTAAGAGATTGGATGTTTCATTCAAAAATACAGGAATTTGTATTAAAAATAGATATTGGTATACGATCGTTTATTTGGTTCTGGCGAAGAGTAATATTCATTTTATATTAGTTTAAAAACTGGGCTCGAGGATACATATTATCAATCGAGGCAGACATAAGTGTTTGTTTGATTCTCTCTAATAACCAACCGTTTAACACCTTAGTCATAGCGAAAACAACCTAGGAAGGGAAAGAATATCTAACTCTGTCGGTGCGGCAACTAAGCTTCTCAAATTAAAACAAATAAAAAGATACATAAAACTCACAAATTAATCACTTACTTACTCATACGCATTTTAATGACAAAATCATCACCATCAGTGAGTGTTACTAATACAAACTCTAACTAACAACTGTAAAAATATGTTTTAAAATATCCAAACAAGACGTAATGAAAAACATATGATAACACTTTTTCAGAATTTAAAATAGGCTCGTTATACATTTTACTCTCTTGGCGCTTTGAGATTCATAATATTTAATCCAATATGACTTAAGTATTACTCAAAAGCTTGAGACTTAATATATTTTTCGGAATAAACAACTGAAATGTGTAAAACATGTAGCCAATAGGTTATTCTTCCTAAAAACACTTGAACATGCAAATGTACACACTATTCTTTGAGCTTAGCTTGTGAGGTCATGTTAAAACAAATAAAAATATACAGCAAAATCACAAATTAATCATTTATTTACTCATACGCGTTTCAATGACATTTTTGTAAGTTAGAGTTTGTAGTAGTAACACTCACTGATGAAGATGATGACTTTGTCATTGAAATGCGTATGAGTAAATAAATGATTAATTTGTGATTTTGCTGTATATTTTTATTTATTTTAACATAACCTCACAAGCTAAGCTCAAAGCATATTTGTACTTCTCAAATGAGTTTAGACTTTTCTACATTTCCTTAAATAACAAGGAATAACGATCTTCCACTTAAAAACAAACACAACATTGATTAGAAATATAAGTTAGTCGAAATTTAAAAAATAATAATAATATCATTATTAAGTAAGATACGAAGTGTAAATGCAGCAATTAAATATGAGTAAAATGTAACAATGATTGAATATGTCGTTTGTTATACTTTTTATGAGCTTCGAAATAATATTTACGAGTATACAATGATAAAATTAAAGATACACATTCCGCTTAGTGGTTGTAAGTTTTTACAGCGGTTCAATAATATAAAATGCAATTTTAGACTAAATGTCCATTTATAAATTTACCAATTTCAATTGCTACTTGTAATATAGGCTTAAAATGTCTACAAACTTTCAATCAAATTTTGATTAGGTCTAATAATAACTACTGAGTTCGCTAACAGTCTGTTTACTCTTGACACTCACTAACACTCTCACTGAAGGTTTTTACTCCTCTTTTCTTTACATTAAAACTCTAATCCACCTTCGAACCTAACAAAACTTCTAGTTATCAAATTGCCGCTCTTAGGGATTTCTATAATTTCTTAGTGACTTCACTTCCTAGAAGGTTCTAGACTTTACCAGAACGGTGTGGCTGTAGTATTCGCTCAATTGTGAAAGAACTAATTACTTTTCAAGACCAGTGTTATAAATCACTGGTAGGTCTTTGCGTGTTACAACGGTATAACGATCATGCATAATTTAAATTGTAAATTATTTTTTGTGAACCTATTAGAGTAGGTTAAATTGTTTCATCAAAATATACTTCAGTTATCACTAACGATTTGTTAAATAGATGAATTGCTAGTAATGAAAATTAATTAAATCATAGATCAAGGAATTAGATTTTTAATTGCTTTATCAAGTAACATGCTGCAGAACAGTAAGTGACGTAAAGTGTTATATATTCTGATTATATATATATATATATATATATATATATATATATATATATATATATATATATATATAACGTTGCAAGACTGTTTTCTTTTATTCACTTATCACTTGCATTAAATTGTACTTAAAGAAGAATCTTAATTGGTATATATTCGATCTAACTTTCGAAGACTAATTAAGTGTCTTCACTATCGAGATCGACTGAGTATATCAGTCGCATATGAATTAACTCGCATGTATATCAAGTAAGATTAGTGATTAGGTGTATAGTGTGTGCTACACACAAACACACACACACACACACACACACACACACACACACACACCACACACACACACACACACACACACACACACACACACACACACACACACACACACACACACACACACACACACACACACACACACACACACACACACACACACACACACACACACACACACACACACACACACACACACACACACACACACACACACACACACACACACACACACACACACACACACACACACACATACACACACTGTAACGGTCTCAAATACCGTGACAAATAGGAAATAAATAATTTCCTGTTTTTAAGTAATAAAGTTGATTTTTAAATTAATCAAGTTTGGAGTTATAAGAATAATAAAGAGTGAAGAAGTAAATAAACCATAAATAGAATAATTAAGCTAAATTAAAAAGTATTAAACAATAAATTTGTAATAACTAGCTAAATTTGACCATCGGGAGTGAGGCGAAAATTTTCTAAAAAAAAACTAACTTAAGAACAAAACCACGTAGAACTTCCATCGACATTTTAGAAGAACCAGAATAAGCCAGAATAAACATTAATGAAAACAAAATTTGAAAAACTTAAAAAACAAAAAAGTTACAGCAGTTTTAATAAAATAGACACTTTTCAGTGTTCACAAAATGATAATCAAACTCTGCAAGCTAAAACGGATTCGTTGCCCGACTTGCCTGTACAAGGAATAAATCCAAAGATATCAAGTGTTGCAGGCGGGGTGAGGTAGGGTAACTTCACCGCTATATATACTAGGTCTCTCAGACCTTGAGAGGGGTCTGAAATAAATTTTTAATACGAGGCGCCGCTGACCGCTATGCCGGATCGCGAATAAGACCGCTATCAGGCCAGATAAGACCGAACCTCAACTCTTCCGACGTCTAGGACTATCAAGGGACGAAGGCTCCAGACTCAGCCTCCAGGACGCGGGAATGGAGGAAAACCACCACCGACGAACCAGGGATGGCGACTTCCGATGTCCATGGACCAGGAATTCCAGACGAGGGACTCTAGAACCAGCAGGAACATCTTTGGCAAGTCATTTTCTCTATTCGATACCAATTACGTCAAATTTAGTCAGTTAATTTTATTAAATTCAAACAAATATTCAAGCTTAAACAATGACTTCACTCTATATAAAAATTAAATAAATTTTATGCTTAATAAAATTAATTTGTGTGATCAGAATATTTCAAATGATAAATATTAAACTTACAAAGGGTTTTTGGCCATGAGCCATTTATTTTCAAGGAAATAAGAATTTTTTGAATATTATAAATTTAAAAATTATGTGTCATAAATACGAATTTATCAATTTAATATAGAAGATAAATTTTTATTATGTCTAATTTGGGAAATAATTTTTTTTTATGTAAATGTAACTGATATATATAGAAGTTATAAGATTTTAAAATATGAAAGATAACAAGTTATTTAGTGAATTGTTTTTGTCAATATAATTGTTTTATTTGAAAAGATAAATTTTCTTTTTTATTTAAATAAATAAAAATTAAATATGTTATAAAAATCAACAGTATTTGCATTTCATCCTGTGTTGAATAATCAATAAAAACTTTTTAGCTTTTTCCAACTAATATGAAAATGATTATTAAATCAGTAAACAAGTTTAATTAAATTCCATTAATTGATAATAGTTAAAACCTAATGTTTTTAAAGAGTTTCTCTCAACTAACTTCATTGAGCTAGCCTAAAGATTAGTTGGTTTTTTGTATAAAAGTCCAGAGATTTATCTACTGGCAGATTGTGTTTAAAAGGACACAGGCGCCTTTTAAAATAGGTAAATTAAACACGATCATATTTTGCACGTCCCTTTGCTGTCTCTGCAGATCATCATCAGGTGGTAAGACTCTGTGAATATTTTGTGTATTATTTTACATGTGTTTCTTTCCAGCTGACTATTGAAATGACATGTGTTACTATATCTAGACCCTACATAATTGATAAACCAATTTTGGGGAGATTAAACTTATTTTAAAATAGTAGTCAGCGGGAATAGGCTTGTTTTGGGCATGGCCCTATGAGCGGGAAATATACACGTAACTCAGGGAATTTAGCTCGGTTTAACAAGCAGGGTGATTGTTTGTTTTGTTTATAAATACGTTTTTTAAACAACAAAATTTTGGTATTCTGCGTGCTGTGAAGTGATGGAAAGGACGTTGCAACACACACACACACACACACATATTGGTGATTATGTAGCTTTATACAACTTTATTGAATACAAACACCAACCACCTATTTTATAATAAGATTTCTATATTTCCTAATTTTCAAAACGTTTCGTTACCCTTGTGCACTTCAATACGTACCGAATGCCCTTCAGCCTAAAACGTTGGGCTCAAATATCCCCAAATAAACTCTTGATTGTGAGCTTGAGCGCCGTAATTTTCTTGACAGTAAACATTATTAGTGCGCTCCGGATAGACCCAAACACAACAAAGAGAGTGTGGCAATGTATTGATCGACACAGGAAATCTAAGTTCCAAGGGTGGTTGGGGTGAGCGAAACCGAGATAAAGGGATGATTGTAGTTGTAACCTCGGGGGTGTAAATGAGACAGTGATAGACAAGATTCAGCGAAAGGGTAGATCGTACCGGACAGAATGGTATAATGAGGCTCCCAACCCCCTACCACCCAGTCGCGTTTGTTTTCACAGATTCGTCTGTCCGTTGACCGCCATTGTTTTGGCTTTATTCGCAAACATATCCTATCGCTTTACGAGATTTTATGTAAAACACAGAATTTTGAAACATTTTGATAAAGGGTTTTTAGTAAAATTTTTATTTAAGTATATAAGGCGAATGGGCATTGTAAATATAAATTACAATTTCAATTTGCAATTGCAGGAAACATAAAGCACTATGCCTACCAACGATAGCAAATCTATACCAACACAAATAATTATTTTTTAAAAGAGAACTGTGAAAATAATTCAACCAATTACGTTTAGAAAATCTTTGTAAAATGAACTATGGAATACTTGAACTGTTCATTCTTGATATTCAGAAACTGACTATGCATTTACATTTATCGCTCCTTAAATTAATATACTATTATTTATGAAAAAACACCTGTAAAATAAAATTTTTAAAATGCAACATACTCATACATAAAGTAGACTAAATGTTATATTATATCTCAGACTTTAGGGGGGATAATATAAACTATAACTATTGTTGGAAATTATACAATAATAAAGAAAAATAAAATAAAACATTTAATGAATATATAAAACCACAAATTTTTAAATTGAATATAGTGATAGATTTTTTAGTATGTAATGATGAATAATTTAGGTAACACAAATTTTCTTTTCGTAGATAAACACAAAATGAAACAACTACTATTCGACTTGAAATAAATATAAAGAAAAAATCAGAAATATATACGCAACACGTGAAAAACAAGTAATATAAATTTTTTTATAAAGTCAAGACCTATTGACTTTTAATTTATAAAGCTGATGGTCTAAAAAGTCCCCAATTTATTATGTAATACTTCAATAGTCCAAGGCACCTTTGTCTTATTATTTCATACCTACCTTTAGGTAATGGATTTCCAGCTATGTGAAAGTTGGCACAGTGCCAGAGTGCTGGATTTCAAACATGTAGTCATTCAGTTCGAATTCTACCAAGACATAAACTTAGTTTAAACTTATTTATTGAATAGGCATTTGAAAAAAAAACTGTATTAACATCAATTGTCACTATAGGTAAAAAAATATGTTTGAACAAGTTCAAGATATTTCATTGAATAATCAGGTTTGTTGTATTATTTCTTTATTAAGAACTTTATATGAAAAATAATTTTAAAACATCATTATAATAACAAATATAATGACAATAATTTACTTGCAGTTTGTATTACTCTCTCAACATTGCTTCAAATAGCCTTCACTACAGACACACAGTAAATAAAACAGCTTTCAAAATTTTGTGAATAAAACATTTCACGTGTCATGGCAGTCCACAATTTAAGCTGATTATGCAGCCGAAGGAAGCCAGGATAAAGGGTTTCCGCATGGACGCTCTCTGGCCAGTTGCCTTTGACGAAGATAACAAACTCAAAGAATTTCTTTTGTACGCCCTAATGCCGGGTACACTTGTGGCCTTAACAATGACAGAAACGAACGTTAAGGCGAAACTAGCTGAGCACTGTGTGCCTCCTTTTATTATTTAATGAAATTGAAATGTTCACGGTTGGTTAAAGTAAAACAGAGGCTGAGTGAAATTTTTAAAAAATTATTCACAAAAAAGGGAGAAACAGAGAAAGGGTTGTTTTTTACTAAAAGATAAGCCTTTTTCTGAGCTTCCTGAACCATAGTGTTTTAGTATTACTACTATCAGTATTAACCGTTACTTAGTAACATTTATCTATATTTATTTTTGTATGTTAAAAACAGTAAGATTGAAAACGTTTTTATACTACCTTAGAAATTTCAGAATATTTTATTTGAAAAATAAAATAATCTGTTGTCAATGAAATATTTTGAAAATAGTTTTTCAAATAAATAAATAATTGTTTAATCTTATTAATATCACTTGGCAAAAGTTCATTACTTACTGGCATGTTGACCACACCAAAAATAGAAATTAGATAATAATGTAAACAAACAAAGTAAGTTTTTGCAGGTGTGTTAAAGAAAGTGTTAGAGACATCACGTTAAGATTTTCACTTTATACCGGGATTCGTTAGCGCCTAAAAAACCTGACTAAAGATGCTTCTGGTAAACCCAAGGAACAGATGTTTGCCCCCACTATTAAGGACTACGTAATAAATTTGGTTTTTCGTCACTTTTCTAACCATTTCTGCTTTACGCCGTCTCGGGATAAGTTGAGGCATGGTGGCTAGGGGGTTAGGACCGGCCTGGACAATGAATAGGCGGGGACGGCCTGGTGAGTACATCCCATTACTGACGCATCGCCGACTACTCCACTTAAAAACAGTTATCTAATAAATGCGCACTATACGAAAAAAAACTTTAACAGGGCTTTCCTGATTATTACTAAAGAAACAATTGCGGTTTGGTCTCAAGTTAATCGGCCGACTTTAAGTGTGTTACCCTTCGGTAATTAAATTTTGTAATAAGCTTCAGTTATAGCACTTCATGCCGACCGAATAACATGAAGCAAACCCAATTGTTTGTTTAGCAACTATCAGAGAAACCGTATCATTCTTCTCAAATAAACCGTATTTATTACATTAACGTTTTTAAGTGGAGTGATTAGCTACGCGTCAATAATGGGATATACTGTCCGGGACCTATTCATTGGCCGATCAATTTCTAATCCCCTAGCTACCTGGTTTGCTACCTAATTTCTAATTTTGGTGTAGTTGGTGTGATTGTCACACTGTTATTTGCAGCAGATTCGTTTCCCACTAGATCAGTACATTGTTCAATACAATGACATTGCTAGGAACGCTAGATACCTGACACTTAATATATTTTAAGTATTAATAAAATTTTCGAAAATTATGGAAATTTATCTTGATCTAGTGCGGAAAGTTAACAAGTAGTGTTTTTTTTGCAAAATGATATCAGTAAGAACATTTTAAAAGTCTAAAGATGTAGAACATAATAATTGAAAATAATTTTTGTAAGAATTATTGCGCCACTAAGTGAATACGTTTGAAGTTACTTGCTAAAACTTTACTAAACAATCGATTCATTACAGAAGCTGAGACTCTTTACACTATACTGGAGTATAATGTAAAGAGGTTACATTTGTTTGATGAATTATTATTTGACAAAACTGTATTTCGATAAATGGCCATCCAGTATAGGTTAATGCATTTGAACTCGAGTAGATGAATAAAAAGTATTTTATTAATCGGTTGTACGATACACACACACAACTCACACACACACATACACACACACACACACACACACACACAACTCACACACACACACACACACAACTCACACACACACACACACATACACACACACACACACACACACACACACACACACACACACACACACACACACACACACACACACACACACACACACACACACACACACATATATATATATATGGAAATTGTGAACTAATAGGAAATGAGAAATATAAATAAGTTTATTATAGACGCTTGTTTCACAAACGTTTAGTAGCGTAAGACTAATGTTTGTCGGAACGGTAGTAGCGTCTGACGTATGAGGATGCCATACGTATGTATTACGTACGGATTACCGATATATGATCATTGATAAACGTTATCTAATTAAGGACCAGTTTACTTAAGGGGACAGTAAAAATATTAGAAAAAGAAAATATCCATAATTTGTTAATTAAAAGAGGTATTAGTTTTCTATCTACATAATGAAAATAAGACACGACTAGTTATAATTGGAAATATTCAAAGCTGGGTATTTTGTTTAGGCTTAGGTAAACCAACTTTTATTATTAAAGTTTTTAATTAAAAACATGTAGATAAAATAAAGATCTTACACTCTTAATTGAAACGATATTGTGAAATTTATAAAGCTGTACAGCATTCTATAAAACATTATATAAAATACAAATACTTAATTAAATAAAAATGTATTGTGAAATCATTCACTGTCTTTTCAACACTATAAAAAACGTTTAAATGTATTAAATCTATTAAATGTATGTATAAGTTGATTGTAATGACCACATTTAAAGTATTTTTTGTAACTACCTGATAACTTAATTTAATAGGGAAAATAAAAAATATACAAACACCTGACAACAAACACTAGTTTGTGGAAAGTGAGATAATGTAGAAAAGGTGGAATTTTCTAAGTGTAAAAAGATCCGAAGAAGGTTAAGGGGACGACTACGTAGACAATATATACAAGTGGCACAAATAGTGGAACAGAGCTAAATATTACAAAACTGTCAAGACCTACCTAAAGGACGATGATTACTAGCATTTTTCATAAATAATGACGATGGATTTTTCTAACAGAGGGAGGACTTCCTATGTAATTTGTTCTAACGACTTACGCGAAATTTGAAAATAATAACTTTTGTATCCTTGCGCATTATCGATAAAAATATAGGATCTTCAGTTCCTACTTTTAGTTCAATCAGCGAAAATCTTCAATGTATGATGAAAACTAAAATAAAAGTTCTTGTTTATGAAAGAGTTATACATAAAACAAGAGAAAGAAAATCATTCCAGGATTACAATATATATATATATATATATATATATATATATATATATTTATATATAAATATGATGAATAGGTACTATCTGGAGTACATCCGTTCATTCTGCAGTCCATAAATTCGCAGTTCCGACATTTCGCTAGAATCTCATCCAACATTGACGAGGTGAACCCAACAACAGTAGAAGAGCGAGCAGTATAATATATATATATATATATATATATATATATATATATATATATATATATATATATATATACATATATATTATAACATAAAGTACGAGGCTTTAGATGAAATTAGTTTAGTTGCTAAAATAATCATCTGTAGAATTAAGCAAGGAAAGACACAAATAGTTTTTATAGTGCGGACAAAGCAAGTACCATCGATTATCCTTTTTCAGAAAAGCTATAAGCTGTGTGCCGGTAAATTGACAATAGAGGGTCCAAAGCTTGTTAAGACGGAAATCCAGTGGCCAATATAGCCATTGGAAAATAACCGTGTACCGTTAGGTTAAGCTAATTGTAGAACTGTGGGAAACTTACAAAGAACGTATTGTGGCAGTGGGAAAGATTAGATTTTTCAATAAAAACTAGATGATCGAGAGACGTAAAAAAAATTTTGAGGAGAGTCTCAGAGGAAGACAGGTTGGTGGGTACAAGGATGGAAGTGGTGTAAAGGGAGAATTTTGTTAAATCAAGTAAAGCGTTTTTTTTTTATACGTAAAATTTAGAAAAGTGCGACGTAAAAGTTTTTTTTTAGAAATATAAAGTAAGTTTTTTTCTGTGTCAAGTGTAAGTGCAGAAGGTAATAAAAAAGGCCAAGATTCCAGGAGCTCTTCAGAACAATAAGTATTAATTGAATATAAGTGTAGCCAACAGCTCTCTAAATATTAGTAAAGTTCAGAACAATTTTAATTTTATAAAAATTATTCTAGTTTCACCATTTCTAATTTAAAAAGCAAAGTTCCCCTAATAGCGACTCGAGAGCAAGAATAAAATTTTAATACTTTTTTTTTGTTATGTTATTTTATTAGAAATCTAAAGCGTCAGAAGTCCACCTTTTATTATTGTAATAATAGTTAAGTATCAAACCTGTCACTGAAAAAATTTGGAATAATGTGTAGAGTTAATTGAAGAGAATAAATGCAAGTGATGTTTAAAAATTTATAAGATTGTTAATTCTTTATAAGCCTGAAGGTGGGACATTAATAGGTAAGGTAAATAAATAATATTAAAATATAAATTTAATTATAACCAAAGGGTAATTATAATATATATTATATTATTATATATATATCTTGTTCTAATTTTCAATGGTTGATAAAACATTTTTTATTCGTCCGTTCAAGATCAAATACATTTTAAAAAAAACTTGTATTGAACGAAACTTGACGATAATACATTTTTCTTTCAAATATTACTTTAGAACATATTTAAATTTATTAATTTTAGTTTTGGGAGAAAACCTTTCACGAAAGTGGCGATGAATGCAATATAGGTATTCAGTTCGATTTGTCCTAAAACATGTAATGAAATAAGATTTCATAAAACGAGATGATTTTATGTTATAGACAATATGGTTAGAACAGCTATAAACTCGTAGGTTTTGTTACTTTATTCATCTTAATTATAATAATTTAATAAAAAGCAACGAAATAAATTGTTTTTTCTTTGTTACCCTAAGAATAAATTTACCTTAAACAATTTTTTTTAATTACTTGCTTAAGATCACTTTTATTATTTAACAATTTTCAGGTCTGATGTGGAAGCGAAGCGGCAGTGACCTTCGCCACCACAAAATGGTTCTAGAGCCGGCCCACTTTGCTTTGTTTGTCATCGCTTTCTGTGGACACGTCGGTGAGTAAATGATAGCAGCATGATCATAAATAAATTATTTATTACAATTTGGGGATTATAATAACTTATAAATTTAGTTTTTCATTCCATATTTATAAACCTTCTGCAGACATTTTATTATCTAATTCTATATTTATCAGCTACTCTGACTTAAATTTTATTGCAATAAGAATACGGCTTCTCAATGTATAAAGGCGTGAGAATCAAAAGAAGAATAAAAAAAATTGGCCAGAACGCAACTAAATTCAAAAATTTTGTTCTGGCACTCGGGGGAGCGCCGGTAGAAGAAACATCTTTTATAGCCACGATTATGGAAATTTTGAATTGACAAAAACAAATTAAATATTGCGCATTTAGGAATTACCTAACTATTTGTTAAGCTATAGGAAACACACAGACAGAATTTTTACATTTACACCAAAATGTGGACTACAAATAATAAATTAGAGCTAATAGTTTTGGAAAATTTTCACTGCAAATAGCCAAAAATATGAACTTGTACATTTTTCATTCATTATTTGTATATTTGTATATGTTTTTGAGAAATGTAATTATTAAAGATTATTATTTACTGTAGGAAAATTGATAATACAATAATTCAGGTAACAAAGAACATTTATTAGATGTTTACTGTATTTAATTTTTTTAACAAATTTATTTAAAATCAGTTCTTTAAAAGTATCAGACCCGCCTTAACGTGTATTAATTTCAAAAATTAGATTAACATCCCATAAAAATTGGATTTAACATAACATTTGTTGTATAACAAAATTGTTATATTGAATTATTTGTATTGAAAGTTATCAAAATGTAAATTATTATATTTATTTACTAGCAAAATTTATTTAATAATAACCTTTTTCCTTAATAATAACCAATCCAAGAAATAACCCATGTGTAAAACAGCTGTTCTACAACATAACGTAAACATAAAACCAGCTGTTGCATGGAATCATATGTTATAATTTAATTCAATTTGAGATGACTTATAGCGTAACCTGACGGAAATTATACTGACGCGAAATTGTATGTTTATATTTATCCAATTAGTTTATGTAGGCTTCGCTATAGTAGCGTTCATTTAATTCAAAAACACAAAACTTACAATATGAATTTCACTTTAAAATTCATTTCTTAAGTAGAGCTTAGAAAGTGAAAATCTATCAAAGGTAACCACTAAAATCGTTATGACATATTACTCAAAGAAAAATTTAGAAAATATAAAATAATAAATATGTCCATTCCTTAATAAGTCCTTTGATTGTATGTAAAAATATTAAAATCTACAATTTGTGAACAAAAGCAATTCTAAGCTGAGCTAATATTGTGGCAAGATACCTTATTATTTATCGAGCAAGATCAGAGCATGTTTTTTGGATAAAGGAAACTTGGAGAGTAAACAATTCCATAGTTTTATTAAATTTTTACAAAATGTATTTTATAGCTTAGTATGTTTTACCATAACAACATCCTGACGATCCAACAATTGTGTAATTTTAAGTGCATCAACGCATGAAAATTCAATTTTGAGGATATAAATGTTCAAAATTCCCCCTCCCAGGTAGTGCCCCCCCAGTACATAGTCCTGAATACGCCCCTGATAATAATACGTATATTATTATTGCGTTACGTATAGCGTATTAAGCTTTCAACTCATATAAGTAGGTTAGCATAATTCATGCGTAAACATAAACTGTAGTCTTATTGTTAAACAGATTGAAAGTACTTACAATCTGTGGAGATTTCGCCTTATACGACGGCTTAAGCCATTTGCTTCATTAACGTTAGTAACTATTTATTACAATTTATCAAAATCCAATTGCGTATATTATTCATTGAGTCCAAGGTATCTATTACAATTGATCAAATCCCCCCATTATATATAGTATTCATTGAGTCCAAGGTATCTATTACAATTGATCAAATCCCCCCATTATATATAGTAATCATTGAGTCCAAGGTATCTATTAAAATTTATCAATATCCAATTGTGTATAATATTCATTGAGTCCAAGGTATATATTACAATTTATCAAAATCCAATTGTAAATAGTAATCATTGAGTCCAAGGTATCTATTACAATTTATCAATATCCAAATTGTACTTAGTAATCATTGAGTCCACGGTATCTATTACAATTGATCAATATCCAATAGTGTATAATATTCATTGAGTCCAATTTATCTATTACAATTTATCAAAATCCAATTGTACTTAGTAATCATTGAGTCCAAGGTATCTATTTCAATTGATCAAATCCCCCCATTGTATATAGTAATCATTGAGTCCAAGTTATCTATTACAATTTATCAATATCCAACTGTGTATAATATTCATTGAGTCCAAGGTATCTCTTACAATTCATCAAAATCCAATTGTATCTAGTAATCATTGAGTCCAAGGTATCTATTGCAATTGATCAAATCCCCCCATTGTATATAGTAATCATTGAGTCCAAGGTATCTATTACAATTTATCAATATCCAATTGTGTATAATATTCATTGAGTCCAAGTTATCTATTACAATTTATCAAAATCTAATTGTACATAGTAATCATTGAGTCCAAGGTATCTATTACAATTTATCAATATCAATTGGTGTATATTATTCATTGAGTCTAAGGTATCTATTCATATTTATTAATAGCCTTTTCTGTATAGTATTTATGGAGTCCAAGGTTTCTTTTACAATTTATCAATATCCAAGTGTGTAAAAAAAATTTATTGAGACCAAGGTATCTAATAAAATTTATCAATATCAATTGGTGTATATTATTCATTGAGTCCAAGGTATCTATTAATATTTATCAATAGCCTTTTCTGTATAATACTCATTGAGTCCAAGGTTTCTTTTACAATTTATCAATATCCAAGTGTGTATACAAAATTTATTGAGACTAAGGTATCTATTAAAATTTATCAATATCAATTGGTGTATATTATTCATTGAGTCCAAGGTAAATATTAATATTTATTAATAGCCTTTTCTGTATAATATTCATTGAGTCCAAGGTATCTAATACAATTTATCAAAATCTAATTGTACATAGTAATCATTGAGTCCAAGGTATCTATTACAATTTATCAATATCCAATTGTGTATAATATTCATTGAGTCCAAGGTATCTCTTATAATTCATCAAAATCCAATTGTACATAGTAATCATTGAGTCCAAGGTATCTATTACAATTGATCAAATCCCCCCATTGTATATAGTAATCATTGAGTCCAAGGTATCTATTACAATTTATCAATATCCAATTGTGTATAATATTCATTGAGTCCAATTTATCTATTACAGTTTATCAAAATCCAATTACACATAGTAATCATTGAGTCCAAGGTATCTATTAAAATTTATCAATATCAATTGGTGTATATTATTCATTGAGTCCAAGGTAACTATTAATATTTATTAATAGCCTTTTCTGTATAATATTCATTGAGTCCAAGATGTCTATTACAATTTATCAATATCCAAGTGTGTATAAACTTTATTGAGTCCAAGGTATCGGATGAAATGATGATGTTTACTTTAATTGTCTAGTTATATTCTCTCAAATTATTAATAATTACTGAAAACTTTTAATCGGTTCACATAGTTTTCTTTTTCAGTACATGTTTTAGTATAATAGTTTTGAATTTCACAAGGTTTAAAAAAACAATAAACAATTGTAGTTGATGATACGAGTGTAATCTGCAGTAATGGTAGCAGACCACTCGACCGGACAGTAAAAATTAATCGCCAACAAGCGCATTATATGCAGGACGTCGGGGATGTATAACTGCAAAGATATGGACCAAGCTAACCAGATAACACTTGCTGATGTTTCCTTTGTCCCCGGAACGGCGTTGAGCATTTCTTATCATTCTGTTTGCATGATGTTCCAACTACGATTAAAAACATTTGTACGACTAAATTAATAGAGTAGTTTTAAAATTTTCTGTTATTTTAATGAGAAATTCATTTATTGCTTTTTGTAATGAAAACAACTCATCAGTAAGAATGTTAGTGTATGAAGGAGAGGAAAGAATTTATTACAGAGATAATGCTAAGGGACCAAACCCGTAGAGGAAGAAGATATAAAGGAGATCGAAGCATCACGTGGCAGGGTTGCGTGCATGATGTAGACCTTAGTTCTTTAAAGTCCATAAGGAGTGATGATGGATTTAAATAGGAGTAAGGATTAAACTTGACCTGCCCCAACTGGAGCACAGAGAAGAGTTTAATCCTTATATTAAGGAGAAATAATTTAGAGTAGTAATAAATTATAAAAAAAAATTATTTAGATTTTTTTATTTTAATGAAGAGATAATCTGAAAACATGAGACCAAGGTTTAATGTTAAATAAAAACAAAAAATATTTCAGTAAATTAGGAGATCATTTCTTAACAAGAATGAAAATCTATTTTTATACAAATCGAAATTCCTATTGCCTAAAAGTCAATGAATGACGTGTTATCATTAGCTTAACTTCATATAGTATTTTAATAACATAATAATAGGTGAACTTATAGTAGCCCATCGAATAAAGTGAACAGTAAAAGTTCTTGATTGAATTATTTATTGAAGTGCATTAGAATATACAATATATTTTTTATATTGTTTGAAATGTATTTGAGAATAATTTTAGATTGTTGAGTGTTGCCTAGCAACCAAAATTTCGAATGAATTCAATGAAGTGTCTTAAGATAAAATAAGATAGAAAATCATACTTAATGATATTTTTGCACTTACAAATTACATGTTGGTAAACATTATGTCACCAGAAACCTTCCCAAGAATGTCCTCAACAATATCACAAAGTTTCATGTCGATCGAATCTGTGGTTTAGCAAGGCATAAGGCTCATACATAAATACATAGATACTTACATACATACATACGTTCATTTATATATATATATATATATATATATATATATATATATATATATATATATATATATAAATGAATAAATAAATATTTAGTTGAAAATAATTCAATATTCAAAGTCTCTCTTTATTTTGAAAAAAAAGTAGAATTAACCCTTTATAGGGCAGTACTGCGGGGGTTATTCTAAATTATATTTTCTATAAAATCCTTTAATATGGTACATAGTGAATGCAAACTAATAATTATTTAATTATTTTATCAATTAAAATCATCAATAAAATAAAATATAGCATGGTAAGTATACTTACCACAGTTCGTCTAGGAAATGAACAACCTCAATTGGTCTCTGGTAAGTATAGCTACCACATATTAGGCTAGTATTGTATAACAACATTTTAGTGATTATTTACAAGTTTACTACAATCAAAAAGTACATAACTAAATTACAACTACATTGAAATTTGAAATAATAAAAATGCATGTTACATAATTGAAATTATTGGGCTAATCATGGCACATGATATGCCATTGATAACATGGCTAATATTGGGCTTATGAAATGGCACAAAACATTCTATACAAAGTGCAATATTGCACCCATTACACAATGTTGTGGACCGCTTTTGCTTCTTTGACGTGCTGCAATGTGCACATCTTCTAAATGTTGGCCCTTTTATTGGCAGGTGATAGCCCACATTTGTAAGCCGCATGGAATTAGGGATTGTTTGGCGTCCATCAGGATGATTCCTCTTTCTTCCTCGACTAGTCTGAGCCACTGGACCCTTTTTTACTCTGCCACTGTATGATCCTATAAGCTGGGAAGCCAATAAGAACCTGTATATCAAGTGGGAAAGAGGCTTTGGAGCTCCTGACCGATTTTTCATTGTAATTTTATACAAAATATAACTATTTACAATACATGCATCTATAATGAAATAAAAAATTTTCAACCACCATCTACGGGATTTCCAAGAAATGTTATATGCAGAAAGTAGTTGGTCAAAATTATCAACCCCTCCCATATAGGAATTGTAATCCTTTACTGAAACTGGACATACTACAGAATCCCGTTTGCCCTCTTTGTTGGTTCGGAGAACAGTAGCCTTGTCCTCAGAATTATGCGTTGTGCTAACAACACAGACACATTTTTTTCCACAGTCCCTCCATTTTGCAACTGCCACATCTCCTGACATTACTGTGTCACTCTCGCCCATTTTGAGCGATTTATCTGCTTTTAGTTGAATGAAGTGTCTTAAGATAAAATAAGATAGAAAATCATACTTAATGATATTTTTGCACTTACAAATTACATGTTGGTAAACATTATGTCACCAGAAACCTTCCCAAGAATGTCCTCAACAATATCACAAAGTTTCATGTCGATCGGATCTGTGGTTTAGCAAGGCATAAGGCTCATACATAAATACATAGATACATACATACATACATACATACATACGTTCATATATAAATGAATAAATAAATATTTAGTTGAAAATAATTCAATATTCAAAGTCTCTATTTTGAAAAAAAGTAGAATTAAAGAAAATGTTTGTACTGAAAAATAATTCTTTAAACCTCACCAATAATATAAATTTATAAGTAAATGTAAGGAGAAATAAAGGAAAATGTATCGTTATTTTATAAGAACAAGGTTACTATTTTGTCTACAAGTTCAGTTTGTCTTTTTCAAAAGAACTGTTTTATGTATTTAAATTTAAAGCTATCAAAGTACAATAACATTTTATGACAAAGAAATATATGCGAATTTCTATTTTTATAATTAATAACACCACTGATATTTCACTTAGAGCTCGAACTTCCAAATTTAGAATTCAGATCCATTCTTATGTGAATCACTTGAAATCTCTTCATACAGTTATGCACGCTTGAAGAATGTATTGACAAAGAAATGTTGAATTTTTGTCTTTCCAGTCCGTCTTGGTTTGCAAAGTAATAGCTACAAAATTATAACCAACGATTATGATAAAAATATCTTCTCAAGCCATCAACGGATCTCGCCAAGTGTTGCAGACTTTTGGACTTGCTTTCTGCCAGAGTTTTTATTAAAATCATAATAAGAGTTTAAAACATCTGTTGCGGCTCTTAATGTTTATCAAGATGGCAGCCGAATCCGCAACATTTCCAAACCAACATCTTGAATCTGCTTAATGAAATTTAGAAGAAGGGTGCATTTTAAATGTCCCACGGAATAATTAGCGGCGAAGTTTGTCTGGAAGAGTATACGGATGGTTGATAACTTGATTGTTATACATTTTATTTGGAAATATATAGAGGTTTATAGAGGAAATGTATAAAGAGTATTGTTATACAATACTTTGCTTAGGTTAAACTATATTTTTTCGTTTCAGAATCTTCCACTTAATTGTTATTCCTTTTAATAATGCACATCAGTAAATAGACAACTCTTCAAATTCTATCGCCAGTGTATCCTTAGGAATTTGATAATTAACACTCTTCCGAGCACAATCAGCAAATACAAATATTTTTACGCAAGAGAAATATTTGTTAAATAATATATTAAATTTCGTTACAGCAACGTTTCGTCTACTTGTGTAATGCCCTAATGTAGCCTAATGATGTACTTGTAAAGCATTTCATAGGACACTAGCTCATTCATCTGAAATAAATAAATACTATATTATTAATTCAGGCATTATGTCTCCTGCACGCTATTAAAAAATAGCGCCCTGACATGGAATATAGACTCACAGCACCTTTGCCTATATGTACTGCCGATAACCTTTGTGTACTAGGACTTCTCAGGACGAACATTCAAGCTTTTTGAGTTTATCGCTAGTACACACGGACAAAAGTGCTGTGAGTTAATGAAGATGTATGTACGATGTTATCATAAATGTACTAAGGTTATGTCACGGCTCTACTTTTTAATAGAGTGCAGGAAGAATAATGCCGGAAGATGATAACGTATCTGTTATTGAAACGTTGTCTGTGTAAATAAATATTTGTACTTGACTCGCAAGTCAACCGCTTTTATTTAATAAACTTTTACATCCTAAAATTAGTCGATTAACTAATACAATAAACCCACTAAAGTAGTAGGAGTAAAACGAATATAGAAATAAAAAACAGTAACAATATATAAAAAACAACAACAAATATTTACATGCAAAAACACACAAAATTACTGTCATTCTAGCAACATAGCAGAACCAAAAAATAAGATTAAAACATACGTATAAACAAGAAAATGTAAACTGAATCAAATTACTAAACAATATTTTAAATACATATATATATATAATAAATATCATGATAAATGCTCTTGGAATATAGTTAACGAATGCAAATACTTCAAATACAAGAATATAATATTTATTATTTGAAATACACGTTAAAACTATTCTTGTATTTCAAATATTTGTATTCGTTAATAATAATAATAACATATATATATATATATATATATATATATATACATATATATATATATATATATATATATATATATATATATATATATATATGTATATATATATGTATATGTACATACATATATACATATACATATATATATATATATATATATATATATACATATATATACATATATATATACATAGTTTGAACGTGCTGGAAAATTTATCAAATTGTTAATAATGTTTAATGTTAATAGGCTACTTATTTTGTAAACTCATAGGTTTGAATACGATAAGTGGCTCTTATTGTAATCCAACTCAATAAAGAAGCGCTATAAAATTTAGTAAACGAAATTTGATTGTGATTTATTATGTAGATTTTGATTGTTTTTTAAATATATTTTTACTGTATTTAATTTTTTGTCTAAATATAACTTTTTTCGTGAGTTTATTCTATTTCTTATGAGTAGTAGTTAGGATGTAAATTGCTGTTTGTTGTAGATAAAGGAAATAGTTTTCTAAGATGTATTTAAAATTATTTTTC
>JBAIZL010000004.1:1450616-1455616 GCA_036971475.1 Prosapia bicincta | reverse complement strand
AGCTTATAAAAATATACTACTTACAATATGTATATAATAAAACAAATGTAATTTTATTACCTTTCTAATTTAATTACCTAATTACTTTCGCTCTTGGCAGATTGTTAGGGAGTAAGCCTGTAGCAAAAAGGGTCTCGCACCATTTTCCTTTACAGTCATTTTCATGTGGACAACAAAACACGAACCACCTACTCTTCCAAAACAATTATCTATCAAAATGTATGTATACATATAAAAATATACTACTCTCAATATGTATATAATAAAACAAATGTAATTTAATTACCTTTCTAATTTAATTACCTAATTACTTTCGCTCTTGGCAGATTGTTAGGGAGTAAGCCTGTAGCAAAAAGGGTCTCGCACCATTTTCCTTTACAGTCATTTTCATGTGGACAACAAAACATGAACCATCTACTCTTCCAAAACAATTATCTATCAAAATGTATGTATACATATAAAAATATACTACTTTCAATATGTATATAATAAAACAAATGTAATTTAATTACCTTTCTAATTTAATTACCTAATTACTTTCGCTCTTGGCAGATTGTTAGGGAGTAAGCCTGTAGCAAAAAGGGTCTCGCACCAATTTCCTTTACAGTCATTTTCATGTGGACAACAAAACACGAACCACCTACTCTTCCAAACAATTATCTATCAAAATGTATGTATACATATAAAAATATACTACTTTCAATATGTATATAATAAAACATATGTAATTTAATTCCCTTTGTAATTTAATTACCTAATTACTTTCGCTCTTGCAGATTGTTATGGAGTAGGCCTGTAGCAAAAAAGTTCTCGCACTACTTTCAATATGTCTATAATAAAAACATATTAAATTTAATTACCTTTTACAATAAACTTGTAAATAAAAAACGTAAGCGGTAAGGATTTGATTTAGCCAACGCCCTTGCATTAAAGCTAATCGGCGACGAGTCTCCCAGTACTGGCTAGACGTGGTTGGTCGATCTGCATGCAAAACTTCACAGAAACGCAGGTGGTCTCCGTTTATCCGTAGATAGTCATGTCCAGTGCACAACGGAAACTCTGCCATAGCTCTCGCTCTTGGCCGATTGTTAGGGAGTAGGTCTTTAGCAAAAAGGGTACCGCACCATTTTCCTTCACAGTCATTTGCATGTGGACACAAAACACGAACCACTAATCAGTAGTTTATAACATGAAGTGTGAAGTGAAGGAAAGATTTGTCTAGATAATAAAATACTATTTGAAATTATAGTCTACACTATGTAGCATAGCAGTTTATCTGCATTCCACTATCTCCTTGATGCAGACACCATTGAATGCCAAACCATTTAAGAAACTATGGGGCCTCGAAAAAGGAAGTTTTTATTAGTCGGTAGTTTTAGAAAATGTCAAGACCAAGATATTTCTACTACGAAGATACTACAACTATCGAAGAATCACATCTTATTGGACAAATACGGGACGGTTAAGCATAGAGAAGGGGAAGGGCGAAAGCCGTTGTATTTTGAGATACTATGCTACATTATCAAAGCGCGATAACATGAAATCATTTTAGTGTGGAGGATTAGTTTTTTCTCTATTGATATAAAAGATGGCCGATTACAAGCAAGAATAAAACATGAATGTGTAACTCTTCTAGTATGGAGAGAGGGTCTCATCTGTCCAGGTCTTACGTGCGAACCACCGCATCTGCATTCGATCTTGTGTCACTTACACTTCTTACGGTTTATGTCTGCTTCACGCTCGTGGATGGATATAAATGTTACATAACATGATATTATATATATATATATATATATAGGTAGGCACAAGGAAATATGTATTACCTATCTTAAGTGTATGATGGCATGACGCCATCCCTTATTCTCACAGGGAAGCCATTTCCTTCGCAATGGTTTTTTTTTGTAGGGATGGGCTGATACATGAAATTTTCGATTCAGATTCCAAACTCAATCCTAACATTTTTCTTCCGATTTTCGATTCTTAAGTCGATTGTCGATTCTTCTAACTTAGGCCTATATGATATTCTCTAATAATGAATTTTACATCTTGGTCTAATGGTAGAGCTTTTAAAAATTATCGTAATAGAGTAATAGACTTCACAAAACCTCCAACCTTGATTTATTATTTGGAATTTATGAAAGCATGGTAAACATACTGGTTAAAGATTGTAGTTATTTAAAATTACGAGTGGAAACATCAGTTCACAATTAATACAACTTTACTAATAGCCATTTGAAAGTACCAAAATAAAACGGTGGGCCATTTGCATGATATAGCCTTATCTCCATTCTGATCTAAATATAAAGTAGTTCAATATGTTTTTAAAATTACCTCCTTCAGGAACGGCCAAGAATTCAATTACTTTCCTCTCTTTTAAATTTCAGTGTCTTAATAATTTAATACACTTATTAGAGAACATTATTGTTAGTTACATTATTATTTCTTTTCTGTTTAAAACTATCAGTTTTTTCCAACCATGCATAAGTTTGCTGTTAGACTAATTCCATAAATTATGAGTTTAACAGGTGTGCGAATAACGACAAAGATTAAATCCGAACTTCCATTAATTTTTATTTAAGCGCGAATAAATCATAAATAAAAGGGAAGGAATCTTGGGTATAAATCTTGTATTCCAATCTCTTTTGCTATAATTAGTTCCGGGGAAATTACGGTTTGCATTGGCAACGGTACACCAGCCTATATTTTTGTTATTTATACTAACGTACGAGTTATTAAAAATACTGTTCATTTTCGTTGCTACAAGGAACATGTTTTTGTGTTTTAATTCGGCATCTTTGCATTATTTGTCCGTAGTACCATTTGTATAAAAGAAAACTGTTTATCCTAAGACATCACAGATTACATCTCACTCTGCGAGTTTGTGTTTGTTTGTTTATGTGTGTGAGTTTGTGTATACATATATATATATATAAATATATATATATATATATATATATATATATATATATATATATATATTATATATATATGTGTGTGTGTGTGTGTGTGTGTGTGTGTGTGTGTTTGTGTGTGTGTGTGTGTGTGTGTGTGTGTGTGTGTGTGTGTGTATGTGTGTGTGTGGGAGTGTATGTGTGTGTGTGTGTGTGTGTATGTGTGAGTGTGAGTGAGTGAGTGTGTGTGTGTGTGTGTGTGTGTGTGTGTGTGTGTGCTCGCTCGCGCATGTGTGTTTGTGTTTCTGTGTGTGTGTGTGTGTGAGTGCGTGCGTCTGTGAATGTTATCGTAAATAAACGCCACTCACCATAAATAAAGGGTTTTTTGAGTAAAACAATACTGGAATGATGTTAGTAATAGTTTCGGTCTATCTTGCAGGTGAACGAAGACATGATAAAGCTTTTGAGCATTCACGTTGTCCTGTTGCATTGTCAAGGACTGCAGACAAAAGTAATTCTGTATAGTCTTTATGTCTGACCACACCAGATAGTTTTTCTTCCGCAATGGTAAACACTAACGTCAGTGAAGACCAAACCGACTAAATATTTTTCAGTTTTTCTATTGCTTTACAAATTTCCTCTCTTTTTATAAAGTAGGTTTTTAGTGTTCAAATATTTAAAGAAATGTATACGAGAATGCAAGCAAAGCAGATGCAGAGCTAAAGGGAATTTATAGTCCCTGTTTTTTACGTCAAAGTTGCGAACCGAAAACAGACTTTTCCGCTTGTTGCGAGCATTTTGGAGACTCTATTTACATTATGAAACGCAATAATTTATTCTTGTTTCGTAATGTCATTTATCAAGAGTCTTTCTCATTTCCCCAGTAATTTTGCTACTTTAATTATTGTCAAGAGATAATTTATTTTTAAAATAATCCTTTTCTAAATTTTCATAAATCTCAATTAGTTTGTCATTTATGTCTAAATTTATTATGCTATTATCTCTAGCGAACAATGCAAGGTTACTATCATAGACTAGTTTCTAGCACAGGTAAACATCGCTACTCTGCAATGAAAACGTAGTTTAGTGGTACAAATCTATAGATCGCCACAAAGAGCGTGACCAAAGTGGTAACAATAATAATTCCTTATACATACATTTGCGTTTATCCAATTTAAAATATTACAAAAAATGAGAATTTCAATAAAAGACATATATTTCTTTAAACCTGCTTTTGATTTTTATAAAAAAATCTTTTCAAGATTGCCCATTAAATTTGAAATGTTTACTTCTCTCTTGACAAAAAATACAGACAACTCAATGTAATTGCTTTCTCCCAGTGGTTTTATAAGTTCTAATCAATATATCGATTATTTTATCACACGCACGTACCAGAATATAAATAAAATACCACATATATGCATTGTACAATGTATAAAATGGAATAGCGTTCGTATTAAATAAACTAGCAACAAATACATCTTAATAAAAATTTAATTAGACACTAAAACTTTTCAATGAAGTTTCTGTTTATTTCTCTAAGGCAAAACTGATAAATTTTTAAAATGGTATTATTGCAAACATCGTATATACTTACTTAAAGCTCTCGAGGCAATTTTCTCTCCAAGTTACTTTCAAGTTTCCAGATGCACTGAAAGCATTATGCACTTATTCTGTCTGCCTTCAGGCTTTCCAATAAATACCTCGGTCGATGAAACTACGTTTAAACCATCTTTTGTTTTTCATGAGGGGTATCAGTTTGAATATATCAAACTACTTGTATTTTATATTTTAAACTTAGATTTTTGTATAATACAGTAGCTTTTTCTTTCTGTGTTTGATATAAAACTAATGGAAACATTTGAGTGAGACAAGCCCATCCGCATAGGCGGTTATTCCTGAATACATTATTACCATATCTTTCCAGAGTGAGGCATATCAGCTGGTTTCACCTAACAGCTGTTTTTTTTTCATTACTTGTAGGTTATGTTGCCTTCTGTATTGCATATTAGAAGTAAATTAAGATATCTCTAAGGAAAGTATTAAATGACCTATATTTAACGGTAAAATAGCGATGCAGTTGGTTGTAGATACTTTGTAATGAATTAG
>JBAIZL010000004.1:1443116-1445616 GCA_036971475.1 Prosapia bicincta | reverse complement strand
ATGGGAACCCTATTATAGAAACTTTCCATTTATTTGATGATGTTTATTCAAACTCGGTGTTTTCAATTTCATTTGTTTATGACAGGCCTTATCAAACATCCCGTCTGGGGTGCTCTACAATCAACGACCGTTACCTGAGGTATATTGTTTTAACTGTTAAATGTGTTCTTGTAGCATATAATTTATCAAGGTCTAGTTTACTGTTCGGTTTCGATTAGGTGGCTTATTTATTGATTAGGTGTTAATAATCACTGCGATGGTTTTGTTGAACCTCTTATATTGTCTTTCTCAAATAAATGCTGTAATGTGTTTCATTCGCAAACCTAAACTGATAATGCGTCAGTGGTGCAGTATTAAGAGCGTGCACGTAATACGAAAGGGCTATTACCAGATGCAAATATGGCAATGGTATATCTGACGCACTGCAAATGCCAGTATCGACTGCTAAAAGCGAAAAGACGCAGTTGAAAGGAATTAGAGACTCATTGGGCAGCACAAACTGGACTGAGATAGACAACAGTGCTTCTAAAGGAAGAAGCAGCAACGAATGCGAGTGGAATAAACTGAAAATATTATTATTAACACAAAATCGTGCCATAAACCTTCCCTGTTAAGTAATGTTTAAAATAACTGGAGAGATTGTAGTTTTTCTAAACATTACAGGTATTACTTACTAAGGAAGTTTGCTGAGGTATACATAGAGTTAATAATATAAACTTGGGGTAGATTTATTAAAAATTCTGAGACTGAAGATAATACATATATGTGTAAAGGGATATTGTACTCGTATAACACAAATTATCTTCTTTTCTGAAATTTATAAATCTCTCCTACATTTTATTTATTAGTAAGAATATGCATATTATTATGTATTATATGTATTTGTAAGACAAATTGATTGGTTTAAGTACAAAACTAATATCTATAAAAACCTGGGGGAAATGGTGTCTAATGTATTTATTATAATTAAAACCTCTTAAACCACAAACAACGTTTTTATATCCTGATGTACTTTACGTATTCTTTTAGTTTTTAGTTATGTCTTCTGAAAATGATTGTTTTGCAGTCGAAACGTACAGAAGAACACAATTAATAGTTTTTTTTGTGAATTAGGAGGTTTTATTTATTTATAAAATTAGTATCTGTTTGAGTGTAAAAGTGTTCTAGGAAGAGTTTTGTAGAAGCCAATAATTAACTAGTGGCGGCTGTAGTGAAAGTGAAATCTCAGTGACGGCTGTAGTGAAAGTGAAATCTCAGTGACGGCTGCAGTGAAAGTGAAATCTCAGTGACGGCTGTAGTGAAAGTGAAATCTCAGTGACGGCTGCAGTGAAAGTGAAATCTCAGTGACGGCTGTAGTGAAAGTGAAATCTCAGTGACGGCTGTAGTGAAAGTGAAATCTCAGTGACGGCTGTAGTGAAAGTGAAATCTCAGTGACGCCTGTAGTGAAAGTGAAATCTCAGTGACGGCTGTAGTAAAAGTGAAATCTCAGTGACGGCTGTAGTGAAAGTGAAATCTCAGTGACGGCTGTAGTGAAAGTGAAATCTCAGTGACGGCTGTAGTGAAAGTGAAATCTCAGTGACGCCTGTAGTGAAAGTGAAATCTCAGTGACGGCTGCAGTGAAAGTGAAATCTCAGTGACGGCTGTAGTGAAAGTGAAATCTCAGTGACGGCTGTAGTGAAAGTGAAATCTCAGTGACGCCTGTAGTGAAAGTGAAATCTCAGTGACGGCTGCAGTGAAAGTGAAATCTCAGTTACGCCTGTAGTGAAATCTCAGTAACGCCTGTAGTGAAAGTGAAATCTCAGTTACGCCTGTAGTGAAAGTGAAATCTCAGTGACGGCTGCAGTGAAAGTGAAATCTCAGTGATGGCTGTAGTGAAAGTGAAATCTCAGTGACGGCTGTAGTGAAAGTGAAATCTCAGTGGCGGCTGTAGTGAAAGTGAAATCTCAGTGACGGCTGTAGTGAAAGTGAAATCTCAGTGACGGCTGTAGTGAAAGTGAAATCTCAGTGACGCCTGTAGTGAAAGTGAAATCTCAGTGACGGCTGCAGTGAAAGTGAAATCTCAGTGACGGCTGTAGTGAAAGTGAAATCTCAGTGACGGCTGCAGTGAAAGTGAAATCTCAGTGACGGCTGTAGTGAAAGTGAAATCTCAGTGACGGCTGTAGTGAAAGTGAAATCTCAGTGACGCCTGTAGTGAAAGTGAAATCTCAGTGACGGCTGTAGTGAAAGTGAAATCTCAGTGACGGCTGTAGTGAAAGTGAAATCTCAGTGACGGCTGCAGTGAAAGTGAAATCTCAGTTACGCCTGTAGTGAAATCTCAGTAACGCCTGTAGTGAAAGTGAAATCTCAGTGACGGCTGTAGTGAAAGTGAAATCTCAGTGACGCCTGTAGTGAAAGTGAAATCTCAGTGACGGCTGTAGTGAAAGTGAAATCTCAGTGACGGCTGTAGTGAAAGTGAAATCTCAGTGACGGCTGCAGTGAAAGTGAAATCTCAGTGACGCCT
>JBAIZL010000004.1:1425616-1435616 GCA_036971475.1 Prosapia bicincta | reverse complement strand
CAAAATTTAAGATGTCAAGGCGGGTACCAAATTTTATTAACGCAACAAAAGAAGAAGTCAGAAGCGATTATTTTTGTGTTTCAAATAAATATAAGTTTATATCATTTTTGTTTAAGAGCGCTGTTTGCAAGAGCGATGTGTTAAGTGTTAAGTGTACAAAAAGCCATGTGCGGTAATTAAATAAATGTGTTATAGTGTTTACAAATAATGTGCACAACCAGGTACGTTTTAGATAATAATAAAGAAAATGTGTTTTAATGTTAACTAACTTGAGAATTTAAAATGATAAAAGATTAACACATGAACAGTAGAAATTGTCTTTTGAATATTCATTTCTAAAAATTTAATTGGAAAAATTAAGTTACTACTTTCTCGATATATATATCAATTTTAAATGTTAGTAGGTAATTAAAGTGTATGGAATAATTAGCAGTTATTAAAAGTTAATTACTCGACACATTGGTGTCATTTGTTCTTTTGTAATTTGTCATTGATTAATAAATTGTATAACTTTGTATTTTAAAGCTTTAAATTATCATTTCAAGTAACCTAGTTCTACCTTCAAGATAAGAAGACCGCCATAGACAGACAGTTTCTGCCTGAGCTATGACGGAGAACTAGAAGCTCTGGTAAGTAATTTTAATTATGTTGGTAATAAGCAATTAACAATTAATAATAACACATTTCAAATAAAGATAAAACTTACCCCAGGAAAAAGGGCGTGAACGTTACAGTGTGTGTTGGGTGTTTTTTAGGTGTTTTGTGTAGGTGGATTTAGTTTAATAGATATATTGGAAACAAGCCCAATACCACACAAATAATCATTAATAACAGATAACACAAGTTACATAAAATGAAATCCTTTTATACATTTCGATGATTATGTCATAATCATCAGATGGTTTTATTACAAAATTATAATCTAGCAAGCAAGAAGTTACAAACTAAAGTGACGTGAACGGCTTTCTACGGTCGCTATATATAGGCGTGAGGTAATATATAACGACCGCAGAAAACGGTTCGCGTCACTCTATTTTGTAACTTCTTGTTTGCTAGATTTTACTTTTGTAATAAGACCCTTTGATTATGACAATATGTTCATCGAAATGTATATAAGCGTTTATTCATTGATAACTTGTAATATTAGTTACTTTTAATTATTTTTGTTGTATTGGGGTAGCTCCCAATATTTTCATTATAATATATTGTGCGATTGTGCTCTTGATATTGTATCAGTCTAATAGGTAAAACTGCAAAATAGACTTGCTCGAATAAATATTTGCAGTGAATTTAATAAAATATATCCGGCTAATAAAGTTTTAATAAATTACCCGCCAAGAATCTCCCCGCTAGCATAGCACGTTGACACAATGTTGCCTTAATACTTTACAGGTTAGTTTATTTATACCCGCAATAAACGCCACACACTGCAGCTATAAAAGCTTTACGCTGCTCATTTCCAGGAGATAGGTCTGGCAGTAAATGCAATACGTATACTCTACTTTCATATAGCTAGTGTGCATTCAAACATTTAGTGTTTCCTTTAGGTGACGCTGCATAGGGAATAGTGACAATAAAATATGTATAAATCCGAGCCACTGGAGCAAACAGTGTCTGTTTAGAAGGAAATATGTTTTAGAAATCTTAAAGAACTTTTCTACTTATTTTCACATTTCAACAAACAGGTTTGTAGAGGATGAAACTTTGGGTCACGTTTCGCCGATAATGATTCCCTAATTTCATTGTATTTCCATAATATACCTATATTATAATATTGAATCACCAATAATACCATTTTATGATAAAACTAAACATTTTGTTGTTAGCTTTATTCTCAAAATTTTCAAAATTTATTTTCTACAAAGAAAATGTTACCAACGTATTCTCCAAAATAAACACTACTGAAACAAATTCTTAATATATTCATCATCATTTATATTAGAACAATATATCTATATATTTTTGTACATTTTTCTGCTTTTCCTAATATTACAATATATTACAGTTATCTCGTTTCGGAATGAGTGGATTTTCAAAACTGAAATCGTACGATTTAAGAAGTTATAGTCGGGTACAAACATCTTCTATATGACCTCTGTTCAATTTGAGGCTACACTCGGACCGTTCTTTGTATCATTTTGGTGAAGAGAGATTGTTTCCTGCTCGTTATAGACATGGTTATATTTCTTGTAGTTGGACGATGGTTTTTGGTGGGTCATCACGGAAAATTGTCTCCTTTATCATTCCACAGACATTGGCGTCAGTTGGTATAAATTTGGGTGAGTGGCCTGGATAAAGAAATTTTGTTCAAAGGAAAATGAAGCGGTTGCCAAAAGTTTCTTGAAGTAAAGCAATGTTGTCTATGGCATTGTAGCCGTTTGCGACATCTTGCTGGAACCATCGCGAACGAAAAGGTAGGTTACGGGGACTACACAATCTCCTGAGGTGTCCTATAACACGACCAAGAATGACCAAGTATCGTTCCTGATTTAGAGTAAGAGGTCCATTACTGTCTTCAACAAAGTGTGGACCAATATCCTTTCAGGGCACAGCGCCCCATACAGAGGTACACGCCTGCTAACGAGAGTGTGGACTCTGTACAACATTGTCAGTTGTCTGCAACAATCAAGTCGGCACAGCTGATCGTAAAGGCAACTACAGCTGATTTAGTTTGAGTACTGTTTATTTTGGTGCATAAGGAATTCAGAGTTGAAGAAGTTGGAAACTATGCATACGAAACAAAATTAAAAGGCTATAATATGCTATTGTTTAATTTCCAACTATTAATTTAAATATGTGATGAAATTATATCGTTAAATTTTAAAGTTTTCATGTCTTAGTATTTCAACAGTTAGTGAGGTTGTAAATATTTTCTTTTGTCAAAAACTTTTCTACTATTGTGTATTATAAAGATACATACATAAAAAATGTGCAAATAGGTAGTAAGGGCTAAATGTTTTATGAAACATTTTGTAAGAAATAAAGAATTTGTAAGAGAAGGGTAACGGAATGTAAGTTTATAGGCAAGGGACTAATATATGGGGTTGGTGAAAAAAATCTTTTAAAAAGTGACGATTCAAAATACTTAGAAAACTTAGGGTGGAAGCTCTAAATTGAGATATAGCTTACAGATAATTTTACGAAATACAAAACCACATTAGGGGACTACTTTTGTACGATCAATACTTTCCAAAAACCAGAATTTTTCAGATAGGACGTAGATTCCAAAACCAGGTACATGGGAACGCATGCAATATATTTTATTGGACATGGTAACATACGAAAGACAGGCTAGGATTAGTTGAATACAACAAAATTAAAACCATTTTCGACAATACGGTTAGAAAAGAATGTCATGAGAAATGACAAGCCAGGAATCTAGGAGCCTGGGAAGGTAACCTAGCATAGGGAGGTGGAAGTAGAGAGGTCTTTTATTGGGAACTGGGGATGAAGACAGTAAAGAGATAATATAGGAGTTAGTTGTGAGGGTTAAGGTTGCTGATAGTGCAAACGGAAAGTTGTGAGTTACAAGCTTCCAAAGGAGCGACATCGACTGACCGAGAGGGGAGTAGAGCAACCCTATTGGAAACTAAGTGGACCACGCCGGACATGAGTCAGTTCACGAAATTAATTTGTTAAAGAAAACAGAGTGGATTAGAAAATTATTAACTTAATGTATAATAGAAGCCATCATTCGGTAAACCGATGCCTGGAAATATATTCAATTCATTGTGCATGATGGTTAAATTAGTCATGGAATGAAGACGAAACAATTAAAACTGTTTAACGTAAACAGTTTCTTTCTGGCGTACGACGCAAGACTGAAAACTACTACATGAAGTTGAATATTTCAGATTGATTGTTGATTGTTTAAACTAATATATCCGTAGTAAAAGTGACAGTCATTGAATAAGTAACTATTGAATTTTGAAGCTCAGGATTCCAAAATTCATTCAATAAATATATACGTTTGGCCCTTACTAATGTATTTATTTTTAATGCACCAGGTTAGTTACTGTCAAATATAGGAAATAAGAATAACTGTGCTGAATTAATTTATTTTTTTTTTAGAAATAGTTAATTTTGAAATATACTGTAAGAGTTCCTCTAGTAATATCATCATTTTATTATTAGTGATAACATTAGGAGCCTCTTAAGTTTCAATAATTAAAAAAGTCTCATTGTATCTGTCCATATATCTGCGTCTCTCTCTCTCTCTCTCTCTCTCTCTCTCTCTCTCTCTATATATATATATATATATATATATATATATATATATATATATATATATATATATATATATATAGAGAGAGAGAGAGAGAGAGAGAGAGAGAGAGAGAGTGAGAGTGAGAGAGAGTGCTTTTTATTATAGTTGTTGACAGTGTGCTGAGGCTCAATTGATATCAATATTATCAGTATACTATATTGAGAAAAAGCTTCGAGTGAGTTCTTTTATAAAAGCTCTTGTTGTGGGAATCTTTGTGTTTCAATACATAAATACAGTAGAGACTCTATATTCTGAGTTCCGAGCCTGCTTCTGTTTGAGCCTATTTTATCATTTTGAAAGAAAATGATGAATAGGGCTACCACAAAATCCTAATAGTCACACGGTATGCAATGGAAATGAGCCGGGCTTCCAAGAAATGTTTATATCACCGCGGTATGCTAGGGAAATGAGTCAGGCCTCCAAGAAATGTTCGTTTCAATACCGTATGCAAAGGAAATGAATCTGGCTTCCAAGAATTGTTTGTAGTCATTAGGTATGCTAAGATAATGTGCCGAGGTTCCAAGAAATATTTATATCAGTACGGTATGCAAAGGAAATGAGTCGGGCTTCCAAGAAATGTTCATATGAAGCTCTATAAACCTTTCAAGTTCATTTTGAAATACCTATATTTAAACGTCTAATTAAAACTCCTGTTTTTTTCTATGGCACAGGAACGTATTTCCGTGTAATCTGTATATTCACAACTGCAGTACTACTTATTTATAAATGTTATTTACGTAAGTAATTATTTTAAATTATAAAAGTAATAAATAGTTATGATTATTTTAATAAATCAATCATTCGTATCTGTATATATGTATATATATATATATATATATATATATATATATATATATATATATATATATATATATATATATATATATATAAGCTTATATGGGCATGTGCATATGTGTGTGTATTAACTCGGTTATATGCAGCAAAGAACTTAGGTAAATTATTCAATAGGTTATAAAAAAACATCAATAAAAGTACTTCTCGTGTTAGTGGAAAGCACTCAACATATGTGAGCAGTCACGATTTAAGCAGCCGAAGGAAGTCAGGATAAAGCGTCTTCTACATGAACGCTCTCTGTCCAGTTGCCTTTGACGAAGATAACAAACTCAGGACAGGGCTTTTGTGTGCTTTAATGCTGTATACAGCCGTTTGCCCAGATTGGCATGAATAGGGTTACAATAGGGAATCGAAGAAATATTTTGTCGTCAAACGGTTTTGCTTTATTCAACTGTTGACATACTATTTTTGACAAAAGATATGAATATATAAAGAGAGGGAAAAGTAAGAGAGAGAGAGAGAGAGAGAGAGAGAGAGAGAGAGAGAGTGAGAGTGAGAGAGAGATTGAAACAGACAGAGAGGGAGGGTTTTAGGGAGATGGATAGAGAGAGAGAGAGAGAGAGTGAGAGAAAGAGAGACACACACAGACAGACAGAGAGGGAGAGAGAGAGAGAGAGAGGCATTTGTTTTGGGTAGATTAATAAGGCGTGTACCTCTTTTATAAATACGAGTATATTTGAAGTTTAAGATATTTGAATACTTCACTTATATTCATTTTTCAAGATTTAATAAACGTATTAACAAAAAATATTTTTGTTATTATGGAAGTTTTAAAAAATTGTTGTATATTGTCATTCATTTTAATATTTTTGCATTATTGTATATATATTTGTCTTTAATTTTTAGTCTTGATAAGGATCGTTGGGTTGTTGGCGTGATCGGAACGTCATCGTTCCATAAATCCTTTTATATTGTCGTCTCTCATTTCACCAACCTCCTGTTATGAACATTCTTACTTTCTAGCTTGGGTTTATAAATATTTTCAAATATAATTACGCTAATGGGCTTTCTATTGAATTCTATATACGTGATTGGTATTTATAGGAATATAAATCAATAATCTGTCCTAGTCAGTTATATTAATGTGACAAGATATATTGATAGAAAAAATTGGGAAAACTCATCTTTGAATAAAATCTTTTACAAATAATTCATGTTTACCCTCATAGCAATATTAGGTGAAGGGGAAAATCGGTTGATTTGCGAGTTAAGTATAGGCCTGTATATATTTTATCACGTAAATATTGTTGATTTACGTTATCATAATTATTAGTATATTATTAGTATATATATATATATATATATATATATATATATATATATATATATATATAATACGTTTTCTTGTTTAATAATTTAAAACAACATAGGTTATTCAAATACAAGAATATTTATTAATTTATATCCAAAGCTTTTCGTTGGCAAACAGTACCAATATCAAAATTACTAAATAAATAATAAATAAATTAATAAATATTCTTGTATTTGAATAACCTATGTTGTTTTAAATTATTAAACAAGAAAAAGCATATATATATATATATATATATATATATATATATATATATATATATATATATATATTGTGTATATACTCGTAAATAAATAAATAAATAAATATATATATATATATATATATATCACTTTCACTTATTTACTTAAACAAGAATCTATATATATATATATATATATATATATATATATATATATATATATATATATATATGTATTCATATATAACATATATTATAAATATTATATATTTAAAATATATAAAAACAATATATATAGATGCTGATACGTATTCCTTCACATATGGAAAAAAGATGAATAATAGTTATTATCTGGAGTACATCGGTTCATTCTGCAGAATGATCGGATATACTCCAGATAATAACTATTATATATATATATATATATATATATATATATATATATATATATATATATATATATATATATATATATATATATATACATCCCAAAATCGAATCCCAAAAGGAGTTTTGATAATGAACGAGGCCTCGGACCGTAGGCGGTTAGTATACTTACATTAGATATTATAAATTTAAAAGATCTACCTTGTGCCGTAGTCTCTAATGGATAAGGTTACCTTCATGTTTGTTGGTTTCTCTGAGGGGACGTCAGATAGGTTAGAAAAAATCCCTGCAGTCAACAACTAAACAGGCTTTCTTGCTTGGTAACTTTACGGCATTTTCTACACGACTCTCGCTAATCAACTCGCCTTAACTTGATTGTTAATTTTAAAAAGGTCCGAAATAACCATTTCTTGGCAAATATCCTGTTTATAAATGGGAACTGCAGTGTGTTAATCTCGCGCGGATTCTTTTCAAATTAGCAACTATTTTGCCCCATTTAATTTCTTCGGTGGTAATACAAAAAAGGGTGAATTTTATTCACTATCGCTAAATGTTTTTAGAGATAAACATAGTGATGAGGCTGACAGACATAGCTGATAGGAAAGAAGTATATAATTGTATAGTAAGGTATATTGGATGACAGTTTGAGAAAGTAATTGCTAGACATATGTTTATGACATAGTTTTCCTACTTTGTCCGCAGGTGTCTCTTTCCAACCTGAGTTTACGGAGCCTCTGTCTAACCTAAGTGTACCCGTCGGCAGGGACGCGACATTCAAGTGCATGGTGCAGCACCTAGGAGGATACAGGGTGAGTACACATTTTTTATACATTTTCCAATAAAATAATTGATATGTAATTTTTCGTTTCGAAACTATATTAGAAAACGACTATTTCCTGATTTTTCGGTGTAAGATTGACACGCGTGTAAGTCACGTATTGAAGACTACAACGACCGCGAGATACGCCTGAGTACAAACTCATTTTATGTGAATAATTGTACAAACATCCACGTTAGTACCAGTTATAATACCTATTTTTTCAAATGTAATATACGGATCTTTATTAATAGATTTATGTAATATATGCTGGCAATACATTTTATATTAATTATGTTGACCTCTTTAATTATAAACCTAAAGAGTGTGTTTGTGAGTGTGTGTGTTTGAGTTTGTGTGTTTGTGTAAGTATATGTATCTCAAGATGTAGGTGTGTGTGTGTGTTTGTGTTAGTACGTGTATCTCAAAATTTGTGTGTGTTTGTGTAAGTATTTGTATCTCAAGGTGCGCGCGTGTGTGTGTATGTGTGTGTGTTTGTGTTTGTGTGTATGTTTGTGCGTTGTATGTGTGTGTGTGTGTGTTTGTGTGTGTATGTGTGTGTGTGTGTGTGTTTGTGTGTGTGTGTGTGTGTGTGTACGTGTGTGTGTGTGCGTGTGTGTGTGTGTGTATGTGTGTTTGTGTATGTATGTGCGTTGTATGTGTGTGAGAGAGATAGTGCCAATAATAATGCTACATAGTGTGTGCGTGCATGCTTGTGCGTGCGTGCTGTGTTTGTGTATGTGTGTGTGAGTGTGTGTGTTTATATGTGTGTAGGTATGTGTATCTCAAGGTGTGTGTGTGTGTTTGTGTTTGTGTATGTATGTGCGTTCAATGAGTGTGAGAGAGATAGTGCCAATAATAGTGCTACATAGTGTGTGCGTACATGCGTGTGCGTGCGTGTTGTGTGTATGTGTGTGTGTTTGTGTGTGTGTGTGTGTGTGAGTGTGTGTGTGTGTGTGTGTGTGTGTGTGTGTGTGCGTGTGTGTAGGTATGTATGTGGGTGTGGGTGTGTGTGTGTTGTGTGTGTGTGTGTGTGTGTGTGTGTGTGTGTGTGTGTTGTGTGTGTGTGTGTAAGTGTGTTGTAACGGGCTTAAATGGTGAATGTAAGCGTTAAAATGGAAATTTTAAATTTAAAAAATATATAATTTTAATCTTCGATAAGAAGTAATAAATATAATTATAAATGCAGTACCATAATAAGCTATTTCAAAGAATTATATAAAGTATAGCCAGTATTAAAGGGAGGAGATTTATCATTGATTTGAATTAGATAGAAACCAACAAAGAATAATAGAAAAAAAGGTCTCAATTCACGTAAAAAGGTCTTCAACATTGGAAAATGTGCAGGAAGAAATATTATAAGAACATCAAGAATAAGGAAATTATCTAAATCCAAAATTCTAAAAGTTATATCCAAATTTAAATTTTACATTAAAAGTTAATAATTAATAAATAAAACCGGAAACTCTGGCGTCAAGGATCACGCGATTCTAAGAGGATGGAATCAAGCCATGTAATGTCACCTTTGAAAAGTATGTTGATTAAACTAGGGACGACAGGTGAGAAAGATTGTGTGTGGAGGTTGAAAAAAGGAAAAGTGAGAAGGCAGCAGTGGTCTTGAGCTGTCGTAAACGTTGATCGCCGTGGAAAACCGCTCTACTTTTGAGGTTTTAAAATACCAACATTATGTGCTAAGTAGTGAGGAAGAAGGCTGAAAAAATGTAACGATGTAATTCTCAAATCTTTTTTAAGGATTTCAGTCCCTAAATTTGGCTAAATTCAAACAAAAAATATGGTCCAATTCAATAGGTTAGGAACGGAAGGTTTTAATGTTTATAAACTGTAAATTGTATTTCAGAATGATATTAGCATTAAATTTGACAAACATAACTTTGAAAAGTTTTAAAAGTGTAAACCATCAAATATATACAAAAGGTTTTTAAGAAACTGTTTTAAAATGCGAAAGAAAGTCTGTGAAACTTAATTAGAAAAACAGGAATATGAACTGTAACATCTTAAAAATTAAATTCGCGGTGAAGGTTGACAATAAAAGAAATGAAGAAAGAAAATCCGGGAGAGAAGCTAACCGTCGCCCAGATCAGAACACCCCAAACTAAAAGGAATCTGGTCATGATTGCAGGGTCTATGAGATCGACCTTTATAAAATATAAAGTCACCATT
>JBAIZL010000004.1:1265616-1423116 GCA_036971475.1 Prosapia bicincta | reverse complement strand
ATTGTAAATGCGTGTGTTCTAAATTTAAATGTGATCAGTTTATTTCACGAATATGTGGCGAAAGTTGCTCTAATGATGTAAGTTGAACACCAAAATTAGAGGTGCCTGATCAGGAACCGTACGCAACGTATCCTAAATCATTCTTCTGATATCTGGTTTTAATATTTGTAACGAGCGAAACAAACCCTATTACTGCTTGCTCACTTAGCCCTACTTACTATACCATCGATCAAAGGGTTTGTGGTTACTCCGGATTCCTAGAGAAAGGTTTAATATCCGATACATAAATTATGTAGAGAAGCTAATGAGGGGCGGAACAAGGATTACGTTTTACCCAAGCGACTCTCGAGCTCCTTTCTGCCTCTGCAAAGGCAAATTCGTAGTTTGAATAATATCTGGCTCTTCAACTTTTATATATATATAAAATTTCTAAAAATATTCATGCCAATATTTTACTTTAGAAAGGAAGAAATACAAAATTTGGAAGTTGCTTGTTGTAATCATCTTGATTTACGTAATTCAATACTTTTGAACTTACTTGGTTCTGGTTCGTCATAGAAAGGATTTTTTCAAAACGCGTCAGCAAGTAAGTTCAAAAGTATCATTCAGTTACGTAGTAATTACTCTTAATAAAAGTTTAGGTTGAGTTTTATCTTATGTTCGTATTAATGGTTTTATTATTACGCTTCTTTGGTGATGATATATTTTTAAAATTTTAAAGTGAAATATACGAAACCTTTCAAATTCTAGCGTTAATTATGGGTTTAGTAGGCGAGCCCCGATCTGATAGTGCCAAATATTTTATTCTCCATATCGACTAAGTATAGCGGAGAATAAGTACTAAGGGTAAACATTGTGACACATTACCTTTCTTGAATGGGGGAAAACCTAATTTCGACATCACGTATAATCTGTTTTACCTAGGGATAAATTACAGTATATATAAATATATATATATATATATATATATATATATATATATATATATATATATATATATATAAAGAAATAAGTCAAAATACAAATACAAGAATAATTATTGAATTTAATAATTGTAATTGTAAAAATAATAATTTAATTTACAATTATTTAATTGTAAATTCAATAATTATTTTTGTATTTATATTTTGACTTAATATAAAATATTATAAATTAATAATAAATATTAAAAATTATATTAATAATATATAATATTAATATTTATATTAATAAATTAATAATAAATTTAATATATTATAAATTATATATATATATATATATATATAATATGAAGGACGTTTTCTTGTTTAATAATTTAAAACAACATAGGTTATTCAAATACAAGAATATTTATTAATTTATATCCAAAGCTTTTCGTTGGTAAACAGTACCAACAGCATCAGGAATGAAAATTACAATAATGTCAATAATTACATTATTGCAATTTTCATTCCTGATGATGTTGGTACTGTTTACCAACTGAAAGCTTTGGATATAAATTAATAAATATTCTTGTATTTGAATAACCTATGTTATTTTAATATATATACATATAATTTGGTAATATTCAATATTTTACCCTTATAACCTTTAATACCCAACGTAAGACATGTTTAACAGGGCCGATTAGCTGAGACATAGAAATAGCTTAACTCTAGTTATTACAAAGTTCTAAATTTGTTGAAGATCAATTTAGAATTTGTTGAATTTATAGGTTTTTTTTTAATCAAGATAGCTAGTAGGAAAGGGGGAAATGGATAGATCATTCGAATTGTTAACTATCTCTGTGCATTTTGCAAACCCTCTTTGGACTTTATACAAAAATCTAAAAGAATAGATTTATTTTAAAATGTTAAGTGTTTCCGGTGCCCAAGAAGGTCAGAAGGAGAGAAGAAGAATCTGTTAAACATTTGAAATGTAAACTGTTTCTAACATGTTTGTAAAACCATCCGTAGACATTACGAAAATCTGAAATAATAATATTTTGAAAATTTGTCTATGAAGAAATTTGAATGAAAGGTAAATAAATTCGTTTTCCGCCTAATAGGCTTATATACATTTTTTCAAGTAACAAATCAAATTTCAGCTTCACCAGTAAACTGAAGAAATCTTGTTAAGAGACAAACAACTGTTTTAAACACTTTTTTCATGGGAAATGAAATTTAGCCTTTATTATAAAATGTAATAAAATGCACTGAAAGTAATTTAAAGCTTATGTCTTAACTCTCTGCAAGGATAGACAGTACGGCGCGGAGCCGCAGCTGGCTGATGAAAACAATGCTTGGAAAATTCCAACGTTTTGACAGCCACTGGAATTACTTTCACAGAATATATCTACCTTGAGCGTTGTTCGCAAAATTATTTCAGTCTTATTTAAGGGAAAGAAATATTTGATTGATATGAGCTTCCTATCTTATTAATCTTACGAAGTGAGGGAATTTTAGAACAATTATGGAGCGGGAAATTGAACTTATCGATTTTAATAATTATGTTTGTTTTTAAATTTTGTTATAAAGTTCCTAATTTTTTTATGGATGACTGTTTTATTTTTCAAAAATTTATCTTGAGCTGTTATATCTTAGCACAAAAGTTTTTTTTTAAATACTTTATTTATCAATTTCTTCTATTAGCTCTTACTCTCTTTACATAAAATACATCTTGTTCAAATTTTCAATCGTAAAAAAGACACATTTTATTCATCTAATAACGTTCGTATGATTTTTTTATAACTTGTTGTTTCATAATTTTTAAATTAATTTTAGTTTCATATAGAGAACAAGGTTTCACAAAAGGGGTAGGCTGTGCAACGTATAGTTATTTCTTCTCATTTGTGTTTAAATAAGTGTGATAACATATGATTTTATAAAACAGCTGATTTTATGTTATTTATTGTAGTAGAACAGCTGTTTTAACGCATAGGTTATGTTTATTTATATTTTTTGTAATCATTTAAAAAAAAGTAACTAATATATATATATTCGTTTGTTGATCTAAGGTGGAATTGATTCTTAAAATTGTTTTTATTCATGTTATTATTTTAATGGATGAATAAGTCCTTATTAAAAAAAAAAAGTCTTGGACAGAATTATTCTTGCAGAAAAGTTGTTTTAATATTTACCTTCCTGAGCACCAGTTTGTACCGCTGAAGAAAGGACAGGATCCGGTGTATACAGTAACATACATTATATACAATATTTAAGACAGTAAAAAGTATCGAACTACAAATATCAAAACAAATAGTAGCGTCACTTTAGAATCGAATATATAGGTCGCATTGGGTTGTGTACTGCAGAGCAGAACACAAAGAAATAATCGCGGAGGCCGTTGCGAACGTTGGATAATGCGCTTCGGGGTACGAAGTCGACAAATGGCTGGCTTGCCTTTGCGCCCAATCATTCGATGAGCTTTGACATTATAAACACGTCTACAAAGTAAATAATCTAGCTTAAGGCATAGTACACAAAAGAAGCTCTATCTTCCCGGAAAAAGATTCTTTTAAAAATGCCAGCAGTGTAGAAATGCTAGCAGCGTAGACATGCAAATATGAACAAAGGAAATGTCAAACAGGCAATGCATGTCAAACATCATGACCACTGGATTCTTAACTAGTATTTTTATTTATTGTCTGTTAATAACCAATAATTTGTTTATATAGGCTATTTTCAAAATCTCAATTTTAATTAAACAATTATAAAACATAACTTACTAGTCATTAAAGAGTGTGATATGTGTTATTTAGGGTAAAGTGTTAGACCTTTGAAAACAAGAACAAATGAGCATAAAAACAATATAAAATATGATGAAAAGTATAATAATGTCATTTCTGAAGATATTAAACTGTTTAATAATAAACATCAAATGAACTGGAACAATATATATGTTTTACATAAGGAAAGGGATTGGAAAAAGTGGAGCTTTGCGGAAATGTGGTATATAAAAAAACAAGGAAGTAATGCATTGAATAAAGTGACAGAATTAAATGATTTTCAATCTGCATACAAATATTTAGTAATGAAATTATAAGTGAAATTTAACAATTTTGAAGGTTTGTTGGTCACTCGTGGTAATGTATATATATATATATATATATATATATATATATATATATATATATATATATATATATAAGAATGATTGTATGTTTAAAAAAATTTTAAAACAATAAATGTTGACTATTATTTATAGTAGATGTGTTAGTGTATGTATCTGTGATTTGTCTTTTTTATTGTGATAGACAAAAATGACTTGTAAATGGATATTTATTAAGACTTTTATAATTTACTGATTTTTAATATGTTGTATATAATGTTATGTATTTTATAAATAGTAAGTTATGTTGTATATTTGTTTAAATACAATTGAGCTCTTGAAAAGGAATTTCGGAAAGTAATTCGAAACGCTGGGTGTTTTAAAAAATCAAAATTGTCTGTGATCTGTCATTAGCCGATATAAAAAACTGGGTTCATTAAAATTATTTTAAATTAATGTTTGGCAAATTGGTTGGTGTCGCCTTATTATTACTCTTAACCCTTTGTAGAATAAATCAGTCGAGATAGGAATATGCTATATATATATATATATATATATATATATATATATATATATATATATATATTGTATTTGAATAACCTATGTTGTTTTAAATTATTAAACAAGAAAACGTATTTTATATTATTATAAATATATATATATATATATATATATATATATATATATATATAATGAATTTAAACAAGTTTATTAAAAGCATACATTTCTATGATATACAAAAATTTCAATGTTTTGTTAGAAGAATAAAGTAAACATACGTAAGAGTTTTAGTTTTTGTTTAAAACGTATTTGATATCTTACTATATTTATCGCATATAAAGTTATGTAAAAGATAATAAATGGTACGGTTAGAAAGGCACATGGTACCAGATAGTGTCAGTTTACGACAGCGTCACGACATCGAGCACACAAAGTATCTCAGAATACAGAGTGTATGTACAAATAATATCTGTAGTGACGGGGGTAACAATCCCTTACTGAGGAAGAATTAGCAAGTTCCTTATCCTCGAGAGAGTCCTAAATATCTGCAAATACTTGGTTCGAGTATCAAAGTCCAAGCAAATTCATGGCTCGCGTTGACGGAGAAACTAACTACCGGGGTGACATAGGTGTGTAATATCTAGTCGCAACTGAAAGAGATGGGCCAGTTTATTATTACTTCCCTAACATTATACACTAAATATATGTTCCTTTTTGTATTAAAAAAAAATACTTGATATTTTAATGCCAATAAATTATCTTTATCAAAAGACTAAATATATTTACACAAGGAAATACATGGCATACTTTCCGGTACTAGATAATTTCCAAATCAGGAAAAATGTCCAGAAAATAACACATCTGTAGTGTACGTCCCGCATGAATTCTTTCCCAAAGAAGGATACATTTCCATACATGTATGTATTTTTAGACTTGAATTCATTGTTAGACATGAAATGATTTCCAAACAAGGATACATTTCTAGACAATAATACATCTATAGTGAACTTCGCGAATGAATTCTTTTCCAAAGGGGGAAAATATTTTCAGAACATAATTCACCTTCGTCAGTGATAGTTGAGATTCTATCGATACACCGGAACAGCGATTTTACGCACTGCTGAATGAACGGATGTACTCTAGATGATAACTATTCATCATATTTTTCCATCCGCGAAGTTCTGACAAAAATAAATTTTTAATATCCATAATTTATATACAATCATACACGAAATAATTTCCATAAATAGATACATTTTCATTCATTGATAAATTTCCAGGTAGGAATACATTTCCAGATAAAAATTTTCAGAGATAAATTCACTTAGATATAATAATACACGCCATCACATAGATTTATTTCCAGGCAAGATAACATTGCCAGACTGCATTTATTTATAGATATGTTTAAATTTCTATAATTGCTTACGTTTCCAGAAGAAAGATGCATTTATAGACATGGGTTTATTTTCTGTTATGGATTTAATTACAATTTTTTAAAAATAAGTTTATGGTATATATTTTAGTACAATTTTCTGCTTTTCCTAACTTAACAATATCTTCCACCGTTTATTTGTATTTATCTGTTCGTATTTATAGTATTTATTTGTTCATTTATTACATTTTCTTTTACTTAACTTTGCTTTATAAATTTTTAAATTTTCTAAATGATTTAAAAGTTGTCCTATATTAATATAATGTAAACTCTTCATTTTATTTATCATTTCTCGTGCTCTGCTGCCCCTTTTAAACAAGCGACCTTATTTGGTCTTTATATCCTATATAAGGTATAAAGAGCATATAAGGTCATTTAGATATGAGAAAGATGATTTGAATTGTGCTACACATTTGTTTAAAAAGGCGCATACACCGCAAGAAATGAAAATACAATGAAGATTTTACATATTGTTGGTAAAAGAAGGTGTTTAAATGTTTTAGAAATCTAAAAAGCAAAATTAAAAAAAAATTAATAAACGAACAAATAAAAACAGTCAGGTGTTATTATTAAAATTTTGAAACTATTCAGCAGTTAATAGCGAGGAGCGTGAGTAGTTGTGCACCAAATGGAAGGGGGGGCTAATAGTATATAAAGACGATCTAATGATGTGGGAGAACAGTACGGTTCAAGTTTTGAAAATGGAATCATTGCGATACGCGTCAACAGAGAGAAATATAGTAAAATTAGAAATGATGTAAAAATGTATTCAACTTTATACAGATATTCTTACAGAAATGAAGATGAGTATGTTAAGATTAGTTTATGGTTTTTAATTTAGATTAATTTTCGTATATGGATAAAAAATCAGAATTGGATACAGAGTTGAAAATCTAGAGCTGAAAATAATATATAACAATAAGACAAACAGGATTAATGCATTAAATTCTGTCGACGAAGTTCTTTTGAAATATAGTTTTACTGTAAAGCATTCATTGTACAGTTTTTAAGGTAGGTGCGACGCTTTGCTTTCTAAATCTATTGCTAAGTCGTGGCACTAGTAAATGTCCTAAGGCTCCGAATGCTATGCACACATAAGAGCCATAGTTTGATATTAGACTATTGTAAAGATTCTAGGTTAAATTGAAAGAGCAAAACTTAAGTTTGTGCTATAGGGTTTAGGTCTATCAAAGTTTTAAACTTTTTTAACACTTTAAACTCAACCTTTTTCAATAAGTAACGATAAATATTTCATGAGTAATGTCCTGAGGTAGATGGTCGGGTAAGCAATCATGGCCAAGACGTAGATGGTCGGGTAGCAATCATGGCCAAGATGTAGACGGTCGGGTAAGCAATCATGGCCAAGACGTAGACGGTCGGGTAAGCAATCATGGCCAAGACGTAGACGGTCGGGTAAGTAATCAAGGCCAAGACGTAGATGGTCGGGTAAGCAATCATGGCCAAGATGTAGACGGTCGGGTAAGCAATCATGGCCAAGACGTAGACGGTCGGGTAAGCAATCATGGCCAAGACGTAGACGGTCGGGTAAGCAAAAATGGCCAAGACGTAGACGGTCGGGTAAGCAAAAATGGCCAAGACGTAGATGGTCGGGTAAGCAATCATGGCCAAGACGTAGACGGTCGGGTAAGCAATCATGGCCAAGACGTAGACGGTCGGGTAAGCAATCATGGCCAAGACGTAGACGGTCGGGTAGCAATCATGGCCAAGATGTAGACGGTCGGGTAAGCAATCATGGCCAAGACGTAGACGGTCGGGTAAGCAATCATGGCCAAGACGTAGACGGTCGGGTAAGTAATCATGGCCAAGACGTAGATGGTCGGGTAAGCAATCATGGCCAAGATGTAGACGGTCGGGTAAGCAATCATGGCCAAGACGTAGACGGTCGGGTAAGCAATCATGGCCAAGACGTAGACGGTCGGGTAAGCAAAAATGGCCAAGACGTAGATGGTCGGGTAAGCAATCATGGCCAAGACGTAGACGGTCGGGTAAGCAATCATGGCCAAGACGTAGACGGTCGGGTAAGCAATCATGGCCAAGACGTAGACGGTCGGGTAAGCAATCATGGCTAAGACGTAGACGGTCGGGTAAGCAATCATGGCCAAGACATAGATGGTCGGGTAAGCAATCATGGCCAAGACGTAGACGGTCGGGTAAGGAATCATGGCCAAGACGTAGACGGTCGGGTAAGCAATCATGGCCAAGACGTAGATGGTCGGGTAAGCAATCATGGCCAAGACGTAGACGGTCGGGTAAGCAATCATGGCCAAGACGTAGACGGTCGGGTAAGTAATCATGGCCAAGACGTAGATAGTCGGGTAAGCAATCATGGCCAAGATGTAGACGGTCGGGTAAGCAATCATGGCCAAGACGTAGACGGTCGGGTAAGCAATCATGGCCAAGACGTAGACGGTCGGGTAAGCAAAAATGGCCAAGACGTAGATGGTCGGGTAAGCAATCATGGCCAAGACGTAGACGGTCGGGTAAGCAATCATGGCCAAGACGTAGACGGTCGGGTAAGCAATCATGGCCAAGACGTAGACGGTCGGGTAAGCAATCATGGCCAAGACGTAGACGGTCGGGTAAGCAATCATGGCCAAGACGTAGATGGTCGGGTAAGCAATCATGGCCAAGACGTAGACGGTCGGGTAAGGAATCATGGCCAAGACGTAGAAGGTCGGGTAAGCAATCATGGCCAAGACGTAGACGGTCGGGTAAGCAATCATGGCCAAGACGTAGACGGTCGGGTAAGCAATCATGGCCAAGACGTAGATGGTCGGGTAAGCAATCATGGCCAAGACGTAGACGGTCGGGTAAGCAATCATGGCCAAGACGTAGATGGTCGGGTAAGCAATCATGGCCAAGACGTAGATGGTCGGTTAAGCAATCATGGCCAAGACGTAGATGGTCGGGAAAGCAATCATGGCCAAGACGTAGAAGGTCGGGTAAGCAATCATGGCCAAGACGTAGACGGTCGGGTAAGCAATCATGACCAAGACGTAGACGGTCGGGTAAGCAATCATGGCCAAGACATAGACGGTCGGGTAAGCAATCATGGCCAAGACGTAGATGGTCGGGTAAGCAATCATGGCCAAGACGTAGACGGTCGGGTAAGCAATCATGACCAAGACGTAGACGGTCGGGTAAGCAATCATGGCCAAGACATAGATGGTCGGGTAAGCAATCATGGCCAAGACGTAGACGGTCGGGTAAGCAATCATGGCCAAGACGTAGACGGTCGGGTAAGCAATCATGGCCAAGACGTAGACGGTCGGGTAAGCAATCATGGCCAAGACGTAGACGGTCGGGTAAGCAATCATGGCCAAGACGTAGACGGTCGGGTAAGCAATCATGGCCAAGACGTAGACGGTCGGGTAAGCAATCATGGCCAAGACGTAGACGGTCGGGTAAGCAATCATGGCCAAGACGTAGACGGTCGGGTAAGCAATTATGGCCAAGACGTAGACGGTCGGGTAAGCAATCATGGCCAAGACGTAGACGGTCGGGTAAGCAATCATGGCCAAGACGTAGATGATCGGGTAAGCAATCATGACCAAGACGTAGACGGTCGGGTAAGCAATCATGGCCAAGACGTAGACGGTCGGGTAAGTAATCATGGCCAAGACGTAGACGGTCGGGTAAGCAATCATGGCCAAGACGTAGATGGTCGGGTAAGCAATCATGGCCAAGACGTAGACGGTCGGGTAAGTAATCATGGCCAAGACGTAGACGGTCGGGTAAGCAATCATGGCCAAGACGTAGACGGTCGGGTAATCAATCATGGCCAAGACGTAGACGGTCGGGTAAGCAATCATGGCCAAGACGTAGACGGTCGGGTAAGCAATCATGGCCAAGACGTAGACGGTCGGGTAAGCAAGCATGGCCAAGACGTAGACGGTCGGGTAAGCAATCATGGCCAAGACGTAGACGGTCAGGTAAGCAATCATGGCCAAGACGTAGACGGTCGGGTAAGCAATCATGGCCAAGACGTAGACGGTCGGGTAAGCAATCATGGCCAAGACATAGACGGTCGGGTAAGCAATCATGGCCAAGACGTAGATGGTCGGGTAAGCAATCATGGCCAAGACGTAGATGGTCGGGTAAGCAATCATGGCCAAGACGTAGACGGTCGTCTAGATAGGTGAAGATTGAGTAGGTTTGCGTCAGGTTTGATTTATTATATTTAACGTATTACTGTTTCAGTAAAATTACGTAATTACTTATAATGATACTGAATATCTTTTTTAATTTTAAATTTTAATAAAAAAATATGCCAATATTTGTGTGTAAATATAGTGTTTTTTAATAATTTCATTGGTATTTTATGGTTAATTTTCATTTATGTATGAAATATTATCAGAAATGTTTTAAAATTATATATAATAAGGTTATTTTTACGTTAGTGATTATTCAGGAAGTCCGTAATTAAAACAGAGTTATGAAAGAACGGTTATTGAATTATTGGTTTTTAGTTTTACAAATTTAAAACTTTATTATTGCTTAAAAAGCAATACATTATGTTAATAATAATGTTTTAAAAGTGGTGTTATCACCGAATATTATTTTAGTACGTTTCCTTCCAAAACTTTAAGCTTTGCTGTACTTGTTATAGGACCAGCATACTGGGAAATATGAAATGATAACATATGTGATTTATTATTTCAAACAAATACGTTCGGAGAAGATAAATATGTTCTTTTTTGCTCCTATGAAGAATATCTATTCAAAATGGTTTGGTAGATAGAGTGTGTAAATTATACATATTTGAAGGGAAAAAGACAATAATTATTTTAATAAAATTATTAAGGGTTATGTTCAAATGAGTGAATATCTACGAAAATTATAAAATAATGACAAATAAATATAAATAATTGTATAATATTCTTCCCGTCACTTTTGTCATTCATTATGTCTAAATTAGTCATAGTGTTTTTCTATTACAGTAGTCTCGAAATTCCGAGTCTCGTGTCGATCCTATTCTATCTAGTTGAAAGAAAATGATAAATCGGGCTTCCAAAAAATGTTTATAACCGTACAGTATGCAACGGAAAAGAGTCAGGCTTAAAAGAAATGTTCATATCAGTACGGTATGCAAAGGAAATAAGTCAGGATTTCAAGAAATGTCCATATAAAGTTCTATAAACTGATTGTGTGCATTGTTTATTTTATTATTTTATTAGGGTTCATTAAAACCACTGTTTTTCTAATTTACAGGAAGATATTTCAGGGTAATTCGAGGGGTCTGTTTAGGTTAGGTTATTAGAATTATCGAGAATTACTGTATTTGTAAAAATAGTCAAATACAATTAGTATGAAAATATCTGTAAAGAAGGTTTATATTTGTTTTTGTTTCAGGTCGGATGGGTGAAAGCGGACACAAAGGCTATTCAAGCCATACATGATCACGTGATTACGCACAACCCTCGCGTGTCTGTGTCCCATAACGACCACACCACGTGGAACCTGCACGTGCCCTATGTGCAAGAAGGTTGATATTTGTTTTTGTTTCAGGTCGGATGGGTGATGGCGGACACAAAGGCTATTCAAGCCATACATGATCACGTGATTACGCACAACCCTCGAGTGTCTATGTCCCATAACGCCCACACCACGTGGAACCTACACGTGCGCTATGTGCAAGAAGGTTGATATTTGTTTTTGTTTCAGGTCGGATGGGTGAAGGCGGACACAAAGGCTATTCAAGCTATACATGATCACGTGATTACGCACAACCCTCGAGTGTCTGTGTCCCATAACGACCACACCACGTGGAACCTGCACGTGCGCTATGTGCAAGAAGAGGACAGAGGCTACTACATGTGTCAAATCAACACAGACCCGATGAAGAGTCAGGTAGAGTTTTAGTTTTCTATGAACATATTAGTGGCTCTGTACCCAAATATTCTGGGCTTTACAGATGTAATGAAACTCTTGGGCTGGGGACTGGGGAGCCATGAGGTTCCCGAACATCTCACAATGAAGTCACTGCTATTGTTGTGTGTGTACAGGAACGCACCCAAAATAACTTCTAAGCAAATCTCTTTAGAATCTTTGAGATATGCTACTCACCCCATTATCTCTATACAGGTCTCCAACTAATTGTGTAACTCAATACTCAGATTTAATTATTAACTATGTTTACATTATATAAATTATTATAACAATTGACTCTACTTCAAACATATGAATCTTCGTGAGTAGTTGAAGAGCAGAAGTTTTCCGAAACAAATTTAAAAAAAGTTTATATTTTAATTTTAAGCAGATCCTTGTTTATAAACAATAACTTTGGGTTTATCGTACAAAACATTTTTTTTCTTGATCTACACAAAGATATGTGCTGTATTTTCCTCCTATAGAAATAAAATAGTCAGTTATATTAAAAAAGCGTGTCCTTTGGAAAGAAAAGAAATGTTTATCGAATATCAAATTATATATTGTGTGTTACTGTTATAACAGTTCTTTCTCGGAACTTTTGTTGCCGTGTTTCACAACACCTCCGTTAATCAGTTATCTCTATGAACGGTTAATCCTCATTGGAAACCGTCTTTATATACGAGTGACACCCGTATAATCGTCTCGTGCAATATTTAGTGACACCCGTGTTTGGTCGTCCTAATACTTGTCTACCTACTTACTAAGGAAAGGAACAGTTCACACCAAATATTCTTTGGCTTGTGATGTGATGTTAATAAAAATAGATGACGTACATAATATTTACAAATTAATCATTTGTGACGCGTTTCAATGACAAAGTAATCATCAGTGAGTGTTGCTACACAGTTGTAAGTTGAGGTTTGTAGTAGCAATACTCATTAAAGATTATGACTTTGTCTTTGAAACGCGTCTGAGTTAATAAATGATTAATTAGTGAGTGTTAGTTCACAGAAGATTCTCCGAAACGAGCCAAAATACCCTAATGTGGTAATGCTAGCAATGCCAGAATCTGTGTCATTTAATATATTATTTACATTATGTTAATAACCTAGAATGTTATATTAATTTTACCGAATTGTATTTAAAATAAGGACTCGTTTTATTCCAAAGATATAGTTTTGGAGGAATAAGGTAGAATTGATCTACTAGATTCACGCGGTGTTCAAGGAATATACGTGCACATGGACGGACATACGTTTCAACCCCTAAATTTACTTTGTATTTGAACCTAGGGGATAGAATACTTTGATTATTTTCACAAGGATAAATAAACATGGCTAAACATTTTTAATAATTGATCTTCTATGCTTAACTACAACATTAGTTAAAACTGTGCTTTTGCTAACACTAAAGTAGCACCTATATAAACCCCTCGGTTAACGATGGAATCTTCAGAGTATAGTTGCATCATGTTGGAGGTCCACATTAGAGAACTCGTCTTTATCCAAATGACTTACCTTTCAGTTTATTGACCTTATCTTTTTGGCAGTTCTATTTAATCTACTTTTTCGAAGCGATCAGTTTTTTACTAGTGGTGAACTAAACTTGAGATTAAGTCATTGCTTTACGCCACACTATTTCTGAAAGGCATACCATACGGCATAGCCTGACAACATATGATTTTATGTAACAGCTGATTTTGTGTTATGTTAGATAGGTTATGATAGGTTATGTTGTAGAACAGACGTTTTACACGTAGATTATTATTAAATAGTTTTCATAAATCTAAATACAAATAATTTAATAACGATAGTTGAAGTTATGTATTTTTCATAATCCAATTTTTGAAAGAAAAAATGTTTTAGGAAAAATGTCCTATGCCTAATTTTTAAAGACAGATTTGAATTGTTAAAGAAAAATCTGTATTTTTTGAACGTCTAATAAATGTTTTTTGTTACCCACTTTATTTTATTGTTAACTACAGTAAATATTAGTCTTTATTAAATACATTTCTCAAATAAAGTTGTAAACAATGATTAAAAAATGTATACATCCATATTTTCGGCAATTTTAGTTGAACATTTTCCGAAACTACTATCTCTAATTTATTATCACTTCTGTCGGGACTCCCCCGAGGGCCAAAACCAAATTTTTTCTACTTGACGAATAGTCGTGAGAATAGCCATTATTTTAGAATTTTCATGAAATATAATAATTGGAACTTTATTTTTATTTTGAAGTTTCTGAAATAATCTGACTGCCCGAAACACCACTGGTATATCTTCGGCCTTCAAATAGTTAGTCTGTGACAGTTGGTTTCTTCAGCATTGAGAAATACGCGGCTGCAGTTAAGTGCTCATCATTTCACATTCTTGGCATACATTATACCTCCCACTGGCACTGTACATTTTCTGTTCTATAAATATTTAATTGGGTAAAATGTATCTCTTCGTAAAGTGCAAGGCTACCTCCCACCAACCGTCTTTCTTTGGGTTAAAACCTTTTTCGTTGTCTAAATCTCAACTTCTCTCGGTTCGCCCAGAGGTCCTCCAGTTCTCTCTCTCTCTAAACTCTCTGTCAACCTCTTCCCTCCAGCTACGACTTGGCCTCCCTCTCTTCCACGGGGTATTTCCCTAATAATTATTTGTATGGTCTGTAGCCTGACATTCTTTGTACTTTACCTACCACTTCCATTGTCATACCTAGACATCATCAACCGCTTTCAGTATCTCGCAAATCCTGTCTTTCATGGCCTTCTTCAGTCTCTATTTTCCGCCTCCTTTGCGTCCAAAATGTATTTGAATTGCTTACAATTTTCGTTTCTTCCTTCGATTTGCCACATACTCGCTGTCCTATGACTTTAATGATTGCTATATATTAATCGTTCTAAAGTGTACTGTTAAGTAATGTAAATAGATTTTTCCTTTGATAAACATTCCCTTTTGTTTCCTCATCCAGTTTGTCATCCCTTGTAATAATCATCCCCTTACCAAAACATTGCCATTTCTCCGCTATCAAGCACGCCTGTTTCCACTCCCTAAAACATATGTATTCGGTTTTTTTCAAATTTTATGTCTAAACATCAGACTTTATATTCTACGGTCGGTTTTCTGCTCATGTATTTATTCACGAGGTTCTTATAATTCTGAACTAGTATCTGGTCGTGTGTAAATGAAAAAGAATATAACGTATTATAGCGTCGTTTAATATGATTTCGACATATGATTGCCTAAATGTGCTCTAAATACATTTAAAATAATATAGGTGAGATGCAATATCTTTGATTAGGTCTCTTGTTAATTAGGTACCCCTTAAGTATACTGCTGCCCATTTTCACCAGAGCTAAGCTCAAATTTTACAGTAGGAAATAGTACACTTTATTCTCAAATAGCACCAAATCAGCATATACCTTTTCCTTTACGGAATGACGAAATACATTTATTTTTTCAAAAAAGGTCAAATTCTACAGTTAAATTTATGGTTTTCGTAGTACTCAAAAATTTGTATAATATTAGATATCTAAAATTAATTATAAACGCATCTAAATTTAAAAAGCATCTAAAACAATACCATAAATCAAAAGAACCCAATAAAAAAGAGTGCGTACGGAATTTAAATGAATTAATAAAGGATTCTCTTAGACAATCGTTACCGTTCTCAAAATAGTATTCAGTTTTATTCATTTCAAGTTTCTGTAGGTTTTTTAATATTTAAGTAAAATAATTGCATTATTTATTAAGTATGGAAATTAATTTTAATGCGATTCAATTACAATAATCAAATTTCATTATTCACCTTCGTAAATAAATATACCTCCTTTACTTGACAAAGTACAGTCGAAATTGCTTTCATTTTGACGACGCGTCTAGAGGCAGGACTCATAATATTAATTAAGGACAATATCTCTGAAGAAGAGCCTGCCGCAGACACATGTCAACTGTTGTCTTCCATTGAAGAAGGCTGGAGTTTTATAATGGGAGGGAACAGTTAGACGTATACACGGCCCAACGAGCGCGTATCGATCATCGACGAAAACATCTCATGTTCGTTCCTGTATTGACAAATCGATATCAGATGAATCAATTCTCTTAGCAGGTTTACAGTGAGCTACATTCTTGTCAGATTGAAGAATAATGAAATGGTATCCTAAAACTAAAAAAAAAATAAAAGTAAAATTATATTTGATAAGTATTAACAAATATCAACTAACACAATTATTTCTTAAAAGTATTTCACTAACGATATAAGCATCAGTAACTATAGATATTTCATTGCTATTTTTTTGTTTTTGTATTAGTTACTCTCACTGATGATATATTTTGAGTTTAAACGCGTTTGAAAATTAATTGGGATTTGGACTTCGTTATTATATATTCCTTGTGCGTTTTAAGAAGTCCAAACATTTCCTATAAAACTTTCTCTTGCGTTGATGTGTTTAACCTTTAATTACAAACAAGGGGTCGTTAATGCAATTGCTGCTTCTTGTTTATTACAATAAAATGAAATTAAATACTCATTTTTAAATACTTTTTAATAATTTAAATACTATATTAATAGTTTGATTTGAATATTAATAAATGGTGTGCTAGAATCACAATAGTTTCGCTGGGTAAAAAATTTTGTGTGTAACTATTTACTTCATTGTTTATTTTCTTTTGTGTGCTTGGTTTTTCATTCAATCCTAATGTGTCTAGCTGATTTTGCTCTACTATAAACTACTTTTAATCATCCATGACTGAATATTGTGTTTCTCTAAAAGATAACAATCTTTTCACAGGTTTGCCCTTCAACTTTTGCTGCAAATGCTACCCTTATTGGAAATTCAGTTCTAACGAATGTAAAACACTTATTTGTATCTGTTGGTATTAGTTTTGTTCTTCGAAAAATTCTGCTTGACCTTGGTGTTTAACCAGTAACTATTTCCAAATAAAATGTCTTTAAATGATTCTGGACGTTTCTCTCTGCTGCACACCATTCCTAAATACTCGTCTACGAACTCGCGGTCTTCCTCCATTACGGATCAACTCAACATTTTCACTTAAACAGAACACTAAAATCAACAAACATAAACAATAATTTAGGCAATGTTCTTGTAAATTATTCTTATCCATTATCTCTACCGCAAACCATTTCCAAACAATCTTATACAAACTCGCTGCCTTCTGTGAGTTATATAAACGTTACATTTCAACATTTTCTTTTAAACAGAACACTAAAAGCAATAAACATAAACAATAATTTAAGGCAATGTTTTTGTAAACTATCCTTAACAATTATCTCTACCGCAAACCATTCCCAAACAATCTTATACAAACTAGCTGCCTTCTGCGAGTTAGATAAACGCTACATTTCAACATTTTCACTTAAACATAACACTAAAAGCAATAAATATAAACAATAATTTAGGCAATGTTCTTGTAAACTATCCTTAACTATTATGTCTACCGCAAACCATTCCCAAACAATCTTATACAAACTCACTGCCTTCTGCGAGTTAGATAAACGTTACATTACAACATTTTCACTTAAACAGAACACTAAAAGCAATAAACATAAACAATAATTTAGGCAATGTTTGTGTAAACTATCCATAACTACTATCTCTACCACAAACCATTCCCAAACAATCTTATACAAACTCGCTGCCTTCTGCGAGTTAGATAAACGTTACATTACAACATTTTCACTTAAACAGAACAGTAAAAGCAATAAACATAAGCAATAAATTATGCAATGTTCTTGTAAACTATCTTTAACTATTATCTCTACCGCAAACCATTCCCAAACAATCTTATACAAACTCGCTGTCTTCTGCGAGTTAGATAGACATTACATTTCAACATTTTTACTCAAACAGAACACTAAAAGCAATAAACATAACCAATAATTTAGGCAATGTTTTTGTAAACTATCCTTAACTATTATCTCTACCGCAAACCATTCCCAAACAATCTTATATAAACTCGCTGCCTTCTGTGAGTTAGAGAAACGTTATATTACAACATTTTCACTTAAACAGAACACTGAAAGCAATAAACATAAACAATAATTTAGGCAATGTTCTTGTAAACTATCCTCAACTATTATATCTACCGCAAACCATTCCCAAACAATCTTATACAAACTAGCTGCCTTCTGCGAGTTAGATAAACGTTACATTACAACATTTTCACTTAAACAGAACACTAAAAGCAATAAACATAAACAATAATTTAGGCAATGTTCTTGTAAACTATCCTCAACTATTATATCTACCGCAAACCATTCCCAAACAATCTTATACAAACTAGCTGCCTTCTGCGAGTTAGATAAACGTTACATTACAACATTTTCACTTAAACAGAACACTAAAAGCAATAAACATAAACAATAATTTAAGGCAATGTTTTTGTTAACTATCCTTAACTACTATCTCTACCGCAAACCATTCCCAAACAATCTTATACAAACTCGCTGCCTTCTGCGAGTTAGATAAACGTTACATTACAACATTTTCACTTAAACAGAACAGTAAAAGCAATAAATATAAGCAATAAATTATGCAATTTTCTTGTAAACTATCTTTAACTGTTATCTCTACCGCAAACCATTCCCAAACAATCTTATACAAACTAGCTGCCTTCTGTGAGTTAGATAAACGCTTCATTTCAACATTTTCACTTAAACAGAACACTAAAAGCAATAGACATAAACAATAATTTAGGCAATGTTTGTGTTAACTATCCTTAACTTTTATCTCTACCGCAAACCATTCCCAAACAATCTTATACAAACTAGCTGCCTTCTGTGAGTTAGATAAACGCTTCATTTCAACATTTTCACTTAAACAGAACACTAAAAGCAATAGACATAAACAATAATTTAGGCAATGTTTGTGTAAACTATCCTTAACTTTTATCTCTACCGCAAACCATTCCCAAACAATCTTATACAAACTAGCTGCCTTCTGTGAGTTAGATAAACGCTTCATTTCAACATTTTCACTTAAACAGAATACTAAAAGCAATAGACATTAACAATAATGTAGGCAATGTCCTTGTAAACTATCCTTAACTTTTATCTCTACCGCAAACCATTCCCAAACAATCTTATACAAACTAGCTGCCTTCTGTGAGTTAGATAAACGCTTCATTTCAACATTTTCACTGAAGCAGAATACTAAAAGCAATAGACATTAACAATAATGTAGGCAATGTCCTTGTAAACTATCCTTACTTTTATCTCTACCGCAAACCATTCCCAAACAATCTTATACAAACTAGCTGCCTTCTGTGAGTTAGATAAACGCTTCATTTCAACATTTTCACTTAAACAGAACACTAAAAGCAATAGACATAAACAATAATTTAGGCAATGTTCTTGTAAACTATCCTTAACTTTTATCTCTACCGCAAACCATTCCCAAACAATCTTATACAAACTAGCTGCCTTCTGTGAGTTAGATAAACGCTTCATTTCAACATTTTCACTTAAACAGAACACTAAAAGCAATAGACATAAACAATAATTTAGGCAATGTTTGTGTAAACTATCCTTAACTTTTATCTCTACCGCAAACCATTCCCAAACAATCTTATACAAACTAGCTGCCTTCTGTGAGTTAGATAAACGCTTCATTTCAACATTTTCACTTAAACAGAACACTAAAAGCAATAGACATAAACAATAATGTAGGCAAAGTTCTTGTAAACTATCCTTAACTTTTATCTCTACCGCAAACCATTCCCAAACAATCTTATACAAACTAGCTGCCTTCTGTGAGTTAGATAAACGCTTCATTTCAACATTTTCACTTAAACAGAACACTAAAAGCAATAGACATAAACAATAATGTAGGCAAAGTTCTTGTAAACTATCCTTAACTTTTATCTCTACCGCAAACCATTCCCAAACAATCTTATACAAACTATCTGCCTTCTGTGAGTTAGATAAACGCTTCATTTCAACATTTTCACTTAAACAGAACACTAAAAGCAGCAAACATAAACAATAAATTATGCAATGTTCTTGTAAACTATCTTTAACTATTATCTCTACCGCAAACCATTCCCAAACAATCTTATACAAACTCGCTGTCTTCTGCGAGTTAGATAGACATTACATTTCAACATTTTTACTCAAACAGAACACTAAAAGCAATAAACATAACCAATAATTTAGGCAATGTTTTTGTAAACTATCCTTAACTATTATCTCTACCGCAAACCATTCCCAAACAATCTTATATAAACTCGCTGCCTTCTGTGAGTTAGAGAAACGTTATATTACAACATTTTCACTTAAACAGAACACTGAAAGCAATAAACATAAACAATAATTTAGGCAATGTTCTTGTAAACTATCCTCAACTATTATATCTACCGCAAACCATTCCCAAACAATCTTATACAAACTAGCTGCCTTCTGCGAGTTAGATAAACGTTACATTACAACATTTTCACTTAAACAGAACACTAAAAGCAATAAACATAAACAATAATTTAGGCAATGTTCTTGTAAACTATCCTCAACTATTATATCTACCGCAAACCATTCCCAAACAATCTTATACAAACTAGCTGCCTTCTGCGAGTTAGATAAACGTTACATTACAACATTTTCACTTAAACAGAACACTAAAAGCAATAAACATAAACAATAATTTAAGGCAATGTTTTTGTTAACTATCCTTAACTACTATCTCTACCGCAAACCATTCCCAAACAATCTTATACAAACTCGCTGCCTTCTGCGAGTTAGATAAACGTTACATTACAACATTTTCACTTAAACAGAACAGTAAAAGCAATAAATATAAGCAATAAATTATGCAATTTTCTTGTAAACTATCTTTAACTGTTATCTCTACCGCAAACCATTCCCAAACAATCTTATACAAACTAGCTGCCTTCTGTGAGTTAGATAAACGCTTCATTTCAACATTTTCACTTAAACAGAACACTAAAAGCAATAGACATAAACAATAATTTAGGCAATGTTTGTGTTAACTATCCTTAACTTTTATCTCTACCGCAAACCATTCCCAAACAATCTTATACAAACTAGCTGCCTTCTGTGAGTTAGATAAACGCTTCATTTCAACATTTTCACTTAAACAGAACACTAAAAGCAATAGACATAAACAATAATTTAGGCAATGTTTGTGTAAACTATCCTTAACTTTTATCTCTACCGCAAACCATTCCCAAACAATCTTATACAAACTAGCTGCCTTCTGTGAGTTAGATAAACGCTTCATTTCAACATTTTCACTTAAACAGAATACTAAAAGCAATAGACATTAACAATAATGTAGGCAATGTCCTTGTAAACTATCCTTAACTTTTATCTCTACCGCAAACCATTCCCAAACAATCTTATACAAACTAGCTGCCTTCTGTGAGTTAGATAAACGCTTCATTTCAACATTTTCACTGAAGCAGAATACTAAAAGCAATAGACATTAACAATAATGTAGGCAATGTCCTTGTAAACTATCCTTACTTTTATCTCTACCGCAAACCATTCCCAAACAATCTTATACAAACTAGCTGCCTTCTGTGAGTTAGATAAACGCTTCATTTCAACATTTTCACTTAAACAGAACACTAAAAGCAATAGACATAAACAATAATTTAGGCAATGTTCTTGTAAACTATCCTTAACTTTTATCTCTACCGCAAACCATTCCCAAACAATCTTATACAAACTAGCTGCCTTCTGTGAGTTAGATAAACGCTTCATTTCAACATTTTCACTTAAACAGAACACTAAAAGCAATAGACATAAACAATAATTTAGGCAATGTTTGTGTAAACTATCCTTAACTTTTATCTCTACCGCAAACCATTCCCAAACAATCTTATACAAACTAGCTGCCTTCTGTGAGTTAGATAAACGCTTCATTTCAACATTTTCACTTAAACAGAACACTAAAAGCAATAGACATAAACAATAATGTAGGCAAAGTTCTTGTAAACTATCCTTAACTTTTATCTCTACCGCAAACCATTCCCAAACAATCTTATACAAACTAGCTGCCTTCTGTGAGTTAGATAAACGCTTCATTTCAACATTTTCACTTAAACAGAACACTAAAAGCAATAGACATAAACAATAATGTAGGCAAAGTTCTTGTAAACTATCCTTAACTTTTATCTCTACCGCAAACCATTCCCAAACAATCTTATACAAACTATCTGCCTTCTGTGAGTTAGATAAACGCTTCATTTCAACATTTTCACTTAAACAGAACACTAAAAGCAGCAAACATAAACAATAATTTAGGCAATGTTCTTGTAAACTATCCTTAACTTTTATCTCTACCGCAAACCATTCCCAAATAATCTTATACAAATTACCTGCCTTCTGCGAGTTAGATAGACATTACATTTCAACATTTTCACTTAAACAGAACACTAAAAGCGATAAACATAAACAATAATTTAGGCAATGTTCTTGTAAACTATCCTTATCTATTATATCTACCGCAAACCATTCCCAAACCATCTTATACAAACTCGCTGCCTTCTTCTGCGAGTTAGAGAGACGCTAAATTTCAACATATCAATAAAAGAGAACAATAAAAATAAATCAGTAAATAAACAATGAATTCAAATGATTTCATCACGCTCTGATATATTTATTAATTATCATCCTGCATATTGAGTTTACATATTATAAACCCACTGTAGGGAGATTTCCATTAGAATATCCTTGGATCTTTCAAAACCATCACGGAGAAACCCAGGTAATGTTTGACATGTCTAATAGATTTCACACCATCTTAGCCCTCAATATTTAAAATGAATCTAATTAGTCTTTCGTATCTAGATTCTTGGTTGAGAAATTTCATGGGGACAGGTTCGCTTCTGGCATTAAATATACAGGTAGTTTCTAAACACTTACCCAAGGTTTAGTACAAGATATTGGAACTTTAGGATTGGGAGTTTGAAGTACGACCATATTTGTCTCCTAGAAATAAGGGTAACGAATGCTACTTTCATAAGTATTCGTTCCATGATTTCCTTATAACGAATGTAATGAAAGATGTGTTTAAAATTGATCAAAGTAGTTACTTTATACACACACACACACACACACACACGCACACACACACACACATATATATATATGTGTGTGTGTGTGTGTGTGTGTGTGTGTGTGTGTGTGTGTGTGTATGTGTGTATAAGTAAATATAAAATAAAATTAACGTTATGCAACAGTAAAACTGAACCTTTTATGTTTAGGATATTTCAAATTCGAAGCACAATAGCCCATACTGTTTGTTTATCAACCACATATGATGACAATTACCAAAGCGTCAATGCGAGCGGGAAGTGTGCTTAATTTAACAGCCCCTGACGTAATGAAACGCGGGCTGTTTGTTTAGGAAAATGGACCCGAAAATTATGCGTTCTAATTAACAGAAGCCTTGTTAAAATTAAACGATTGATTTGTCGCCGTCCTAGACGAGTCGGTAATTTGTTTTTGGTAATACACTACGGTCGCATTATACGAACAAAAACGTCATTGTTTGAACGATTCTGATGTTATTGGAACTGTTCAATTTATTATTTCCTTGAGTTGTTTTTGTATATTTCATAGTAAAACATATTGCGAACTCTTAAGTTCCTAACCTACTGTTCATTTAAACGAGATAATGTATAGGAGATATGAATCGTCTGACTTACACCAGGAGCAAACATCAGCATATTTCTTACAATATTAATTTATCTACTTCTAATATTAAATATCGCCTAATCGATATATTTGGTGATCGTTACAATGTAGACACCATTCTCACTGCAGTAATCTTGTAAGGTAGGCCTAGTACTACGATCCACAGCTTTCTTGTGATTGAATTGGCAGTTGGCAACCCTTGTCTGTGGTAACCATTGGGCGTCTTCCCTCTTGACCGGTCACCACCGGTGTATAATACTTTAAATGTTTTTGAATTTGCTTGGTTATTATGTCGACGTCTTTGTACGGGTTTGCATTTAATTTGGGATCAACGAGGTCAATTACGCAAGAGAACAGTTTACATTATTTTATTTAGTTTTATCGTTTCAAGGTTTATTATTGTATATGTTGAAATGCAACTAGAAAGAGAGAAGAGAATGAGTAGGCGAGAGTAAGTGAGTGAAGGTACAGTAGAGTCTTGATAACTCGACGTAGATGGGACCGAGACCGCCTCGGATTACACGGAAGTACATTCATAAGCATTAGAAAAAAAAGTTTTAATGATCCTAACACTATAGTTAATAATTCACTAAATAGGTTTGTAGAACTTTATATGAACATTTCTTGGACGCCCGATTTATTTCTTCTGCACATATCGTACTGATATAAACATATTTTGGAAACCCGACTCTTTTCCTTAAAATACCATATTGATATAAGCACATCTCGGAAGCCTGACACATTTCTTTTGCATACTGTATTGATATAAAGATTTCTTGGAAGCCCATGAAGTAATAACAGGGGTCTTCGTCAGTTTGTGGTAGTAAGTCAGATACAAAACGATGGATTTGCCCTTGAACTTTGAAACCTATTACAGGTATATATTTGTTTGCTGCCAAAAGAGAGGCAACAGTGAAACAGGCCATTACACTGTTGTACTGTCTAATGTATTTAAATAGTTCCAAATCGTTTTTAAAAATTTTTGCATGATTTTCTGGCAGTGATAGGTAAAGTAGGCCATTGTGACAACATGACATGAAATTAGTTAAAACCTATTGAGCAGAACGTTTTCGATCGCTATGTGCCGATCTTCATCAGTGTCATCTGCTTGGAAATGTCGGGTCAAGCGGTGATGGTTTTTAAGGTAGGTTTTCGATAGTATCAAAGAATATGTGTGATTTGTATTCAAATACAAATCACACATATTCTTTGATACTATCGAAAACCTACCTTAAAAACCATCACCGCTTGACCCGACATTTCCAAGCAGATGACACTGATGAAGATCGGCACATAGCGATCGAAAACGTTCTGTCTCAATAAGTTTTAATAAATGAACTAAATTTAAAGTTCGAATAGTCATAAACTATTGTTTAAGTGGTTAATAAGATTCATCGAACGTAATGGACTAGAAAATACAAGAATGACATGAATGATTGTTTATGGATTCGGCTTGTAAATGGAGTGCCGCACAATGTATGTATTCTTCATTCATCGAACCTACAATATGTGAATCTATATAATTCGCAAGTACTAATATTCCTCCGAATGGTGGGCGATTGTCAACGTCATTCTGTCGAGCAATGTTATTGCTTTCAGGAACAACTCTTCTTATGTCTGCATTGTTTCTGAAGACCGCCCCTCTTCTACATGGCCTCCCCCTTACATTCGTATTGACATTACACAATGAAATAAATATTGTAAACACAAAAACTATAAAGGCTATTAGCACTAATACACGTAACCTTTATACCGTTGGAATATTTGGTTGTTCACAAAACAATCAGCTGTTTTTCATTGCAATGTATTTACTATGGAGATTTTTGGTAAAAATAAGTTGCTCAGAACCCTATTTTAGTTGTAAATTGAGGAAAACCTCTCATTTCCCAGAACCTTCGTGCCAATACCTTTAATTTGAGCCCTCTCACAGCTCTGTACCACCTTCCAAGCTGCCACAATCTTTCTTTTAAAATTCGGCTTACGAAATTATATATACAGAGGAGAAAATGCTGTCTTACTGTGAAATAAAGTGAACTTTTCTTTTTTCATTGTAATTACGAGAAAAGTATTATTCATTGGAACATTATGTAAATATTTCTTTAATTACATTTAATGCGTGTATAATCATCGACAATCAGAAGGGCAACTTTAATATATATATATATAAATTTAAAATTTTATTGACCATTGGTATTTACGTAATACAACATTTTTTCTAAGCCTACTCATTTTTCACCCCTTCTGCTTCGACAAGCAAGGCTTAGTGGAACTGAAAATTTCAACAAAGCACTAAAAACGATAAAAATGCAAGCGCGAACGTAATGCCATTCTCAGTAGCGTTAAACACCGCCTCCCAGATTACACCGCTTTCGCACCAGAGAATAGCAGCGCTTTAGGCTACATTACAGTGTACTTACTTATCTCGACAGTGCATTAATCTAGAAATTGTCGCGTGTTTGGATTCCATTGTTGCCGGGAGTAATGTTTCTTCAGCATCAGATTTCTTTATTGTTACTTGGAGCGAGCGTGATGCATAAATCTAGCGCGATGCTATCAGTGTTTGATTTGCGAAATCCTTTAACAGAAATTGTGTCAGATTGACTTTATTGTTAGTTTTATTGTCTAGTTATTTTGGCGAATCGAAGTGGTTTTACGTGAAATGAACGGGTGAAACTGAGTGGCTTCATGCGAAATGTGGTATTTATGCTCAACAGCTGATCCGGTCATATTCGTTAGTGGGTGAACTGTTTTCAAATAATTATTATGATGCGCAAAGACTGGTTCTTTTGAAATTTCCCTCTAAAAGCCCTGTTTTCAATACTTTAAATGCAAATATAACAATCTTTTATTCTTGCAAAGTAGTTCAATACCTTTTTTTTCAAAAACTTATAACTTTCTGTAGCTATTTTACCAATATAAACTAAAATGTTTGATATTATATATGTTATTATTAACTACACACGGTTGATTTATAATATATAATATATAATTACATGAATAATTTTATTATATAATATATTATATACAATCACTTTACTTATATATAAAATTTGGTTATACGTTTGCTTGTAATAATAGATGAATAAAAATATTTCAAATACAAGAGTTGTTATAAATATATCAATTAGAATTAGGTCAACTATTATCTGTTAATATACGATCACAAATATTGATATTAATAAAAGAAAGTTGATATATGGGTTATTAAACCGTTTCATACAAGACTTATTACCTCATATCGACCATAGTTTATTATTATATAACCATTATTGTATTTGAAATATTTTTGTTTATACATATAAGTTTTATATTACAATTTAGTTTTATATTATATATACATTTATTTATTTGTTAATGTAGAAACACTTCATCGCCATAATATGCTTAAATCCTTCCTCGTAATATACTGGTATCTCCTGGATCTTCCCATATTACGTTTGAATATATAAATTGATTATAATTATGATTATAGCTACCATAATGGTTATAATTATAACCAGCTGTCGCGTTTATACAATTATAATAAATTAGGTTTTTATTTTCTTTAAGTTTTACTTAGTTTATTTTTTTAAAGTTTTATAGTTAGGGTGAAGTTTTACCATTAAATTATAAATTATGTTATTTTAGTCTAAGACATTCTTTAATAAACTAGGATTAGGTTATTATTTTTAATGTAAAAAGGTTTGAATGAGTATTAGTAGTTATGATCTTAAAATTAAAGTAATTTAAAGAATTTGTTTCTATAACAATGTGAAGGTCGTTTCAGGTGTTAACGAGTGCGAAGCTTTGAAGTTATCAATATCACATAGGCCTATTGAAGCTTCGAATATATTGCTTTATAAATATTATCTTTGATGAAATGTTTGTATACATTATTATACAAATATTTTTCACGGAAAAGTCATCTAGAAATCGTATAAAAAATATAATTACACTTTCATATAGAATATTATAAACAAAATAATAAGTTCAACGATTAAGAAAGTAAAGACCTGTTAAAAAACATCTAAATTGGCTAGTACCTAAATAAACAAAAATAAAATTAGAGCAAGTTTTTAGTTGCTGTTAACTTGACAGCGGAGGTTATTTGAGATGAAAGTACAATAATAGGCAAAAAATAACTTTGTGCATAATGTTTGTATTTACGCAACGGTCAAGGGTTGAGTTTTATGAAAATGTTGATACATAACCAGCAGGAAGCTCTTATTTTGTTAATTGTTAATGCTGTTAGAGCAATTCCCATTTATACAATATCTGAGTTCTATTTATAAAACAGCAAAGCTCGTTTGACACAAAGCCAGCTCCGCCTCGACCGTTTCTGAGACGGATCCTGGTTGCTGTCACCCACAGAAGCACTTCTACAGACTCCCGCCATTGGTACCCATTGACCCAGTATTTTTCTAATCATTTCCATTACTCCATTACTATTTGCAATGAAATTTAATTATATCTAGAACAGAGTTGTTTCGATAACATTTTTACATTATAAATTGGTTTTTATATGACTATATTGTATTAAAATACAAAATAGAAAAGTTCTTTAAAACTTCCATAGGAATCGTTACAGTATTAAATTTTGGAACTTTTTGTAATGAAGGAACATTATATGCGCTCATTGAAATACTCTATGCATACTCTAAGCGTGAAAGCGTTGCTCTCAAGAACAAGATTTCGAGTACTCAAAGAGGATGAAATTCGCTCATTACTCACCACAATACTGTAAGACGTGGAAATATTACGAGTATGAAGTTTTATAAAAGATTTTTATATTGGAAGAAGAAATGCAGGTCTGTATAATATGATTTTGTTCAAACCTAATTCATAGATTTTACTTGCCAACATTGTCACATTTATAAACAATATTGGAGCTGGTTTGTGAGTGAAGGTTATAAACAAAGGAATACATAGGCTACGACTAATAATTATAAAAACTTTATTATCAGACTTTTTTAAATTTTAATTTTAAAAAAATTTAACGTTTTGTTCATTTTTTTTTAAAATTAGGTGTCGATTGTGTAGCATCACTGAAGATGACGACATAATGTCATTGAAACGCGTCTAGCATTAAAGTGTTTACAATGTTCTTTAATATACACGTAATATCCCTATCTTACCCCACCGTAACCTTACATAACCAAGAGGTCAGTTACGGTCTGAGTTGACAATGGGACAATATTTCTTATTTCGTGTGTGTGTGCGTGCGTGTGCGTGTGTGTTAATGTGTGCGCGTGCGCGTGGTCATGTGCGTGTGCGTTTGACATTGCCGAGTAGCGTGCCAGGAATGATTGGCATGATATGACAGAAACTTTCAAGTTTGTTTGCATTCCTTGTCTTTGTCTGGAACCAGGTCTACAAATAAAATAATGAATACATTTATTAATGTCTCGACTGAGGGTTCACGAAATTAAATTATTTTAATAAAGGATCTAGTGTTGTCACAAACTCGAAAATTGGGAAGAATAAATCTCATGTATTTTTGAAGATTACAATATTTCAAACAATCTCTTTAAAATTAAAAGTAACATTGATTATCTAGTACTTATTTCAAGTGGCTATATAATAGAAAGTTTTCTTTATTTCGTATATATACGATTTCCATTTTATATTTAAAGAACAATAGTAACGTATAAGCTGCAACTTTTTAATTGAAGATTTCTCGTCAAACTGAAAAATTTAACGTTGGAGGAGATACTGACACTTTTAAGAAAAATAATTAACGTGGTATAACAAGAACGAGATTTCTGAAGATGAATGAATTGTTCCAAAGATTTTCGACCTCTAAACTCGGTGCTTGTTGATGGGTCTGTGTTCTGACAGAGGCATTTGTCATTGCTGTCAGGTTATATTTAAATTGTTTTCAAATGGAATTTCATACATGTTACTACAAACGGTAATTCACACATTAGGTGATAACTTGTGATTTCACTCTAAAGCTTATTTTTAACAATGGCGGGTTACTTTCCGTATGGTTCCTATTTCGGTTAAACAGGGGATCAGTATTATACATCAGTTAATAAAAATATTATTTGTAGTTCTATTATTTTTCAATAATGAATTACATATATTGAAGACGAATATTAAAAATCTATTAACATTTTTTACATAAAACGGCTCAATTCTCAGCTGACATTTTAAAAAAAGTCAATCAAACTCTTAGAGCGAGTTTTATTCACCAAACCTTTGAACTATAATTATTTTATTCATGTAATGTTAAGTCGGCCAATCGCAGATTTCTTTTCTCATTTTCTCACTTTCCAATCAAAATACGTCAAAAAGGATCAAGAACGAATGTTTCGTAATGGTAGAGCCCGTTTTACTTTCCCTCAAACGTCACTTCCTTTCCGCCTTTCTCCTTATACAAAATTTATGAAAGGCTATTTTGGCGCATTCTGATTTTTTATAAAATCAAATTGTATCTATTACCACCCATCAAGTCAAATATTTCACAGTGTAATATCTCGCATATTTTCCTACAAGTTTTTTACCTACAAGATTCTTTTGGGGCGACCAGCGCAGCCCCAAACTGATGAGTAAGACGTACTCACTAATATTAAAAAAGGGCACTTCGAGAAAACATGTCTAATGATTGTTAGATGTTTTCATATCATTAGTTGCAACAACAAACCTAACAAAACATTGTTTCCTAAAATTATCGCTAATATGTATTTAGCGCAAATATAAAAATTGTTTAAGAAATTGACTTAACCATAGTTTTCCAAGTAAATTTGGAAAAACAATCAACTGTTTTTACCTATATCTATGAGCAACACGACTTTTGAGTTACATGCTTTAAAAATTCTCTGAATATTATTTTATAAAAATGTCATATGTTTGAGTCTATGGAAACCTTTTTAGCAGTATTCTGCAGGAATTACCTTGGTATTTTATTTTGTGTAATACTTTTGCATACATTCTTTTTTGTTGTCTCGCCAATTTTACAATTGAAATCTTATAAAATTTTTACATAGTGAAAATCAGACTCGCCATTTTACGTATTTAAATATAATTTTAAATGAAAACAAACCCCCATATGCGGGATATTTTGAAAATCTTGGTTAATTGTGGCTTATTACGATGTAAAGTACCGTTTACATAAAAACATATTGTAAGTTAATTTTGAAAGATAAAAAACCTTGCCCGTCTTCAATTTCTTACATTCAAGCTCCCATTTTGCTCTTTTACCCTAATTCTTAGAGGGGAGTCGCTCGTCTGTGTATAATGTAACATACTACACATAATTAATTTCATTTAATTTTAAGATGTAGATAATATATTTGAGATAATTTGTTACTTCAGGTAAACTTGGAAAATTGTAAATGTACAAAACAAGTTGCAAAATATCCAAACAAGACGTAATGGAAAGCATATGATAACTCTTTTTCAGAATTGTAAATCTGTTCGTGATACATTTTACTCTCTTAAGGCTTTAAGATTCATATTACTTAATCCAATATGACTTAAGTATTACTCAAAAGCTAGAGATTTAATATTTTTTCCTGAATAAACAAATGAAATGTGTAAAACATGTAGACCAATAGGTTATTCTTCATAAAAACTCTTAACCCGGAAGAGGTCGCGTCACGGTCTTTTCCATCGGGCCTTCACCATTTTCTCTCGAACTACCGATTTTTGTAAGCTTCTACCCCTCCGTACCTTCAAATAGACTCGTCCACTGGCGAATGCTGTGTTTGTATTTTCGCTATCACCAACGAGTGTCTTAGTGCAGCAGCCTAAAGAAAAGCCAGTGTGGAAACCACCCCTTGCATGTGCTAAAGTGTGACACAGTTTTCAATTTCACTTTTGTGGTATTGGTCGTTCAGTGCGTTGTGTGTTATATTTATTGTGTTACTACGAAATACGAATTGAACAGAGGAAGAAAGATTTTCTAGAGTGTTAGATACCGTGGAAATGGAAGAAAGGCTTGAGGAAGCAAGGCTTGATAATCCTGGTAGTGTTAGAAGGCAACTGTTTCGTGAAAAGAAACATTGAAGAGATGCTGGACCTACAGCCGCAGGGGCGAAATATTGCAGAAGATGCACGTGAAGGACGACGCGGTCTATGCAACTAGAGACAAAACAGGAAATAAAAAACTCGGTGCAACAGCTGTCGTACATTCACCTGCAGAGAACACACTGTACCTTCTTGTCAAGACTGCGCCGCCCAAGGGCATCAATCGGATGAGGAACTGTAATGAATTTCATTGCTATAACCCTCAGGTGCTTAGACATATTGTATGTAATTTTTTGTTTAAAATCAAAAATGTTTACGGTTTCATTTCATCACTACAATTGTAATGTTATGGTAAATATACTTAAACATTCAACACATTTTGATTCAAAATTGGTCCTTTTACTTTACAGCTATTGTAAACATCCAGTACATTTTCTTATTCAGAAATTAGTTTTCTTTCAGATCATATCATTAAATATGTCGTTGTAAAAAAGTCCTAATGTTATGACAGCTCATCTAAAGTCTTGTATTTTTTTCAAAATAGAAATTAGATAAATCTTAAAATATGATTTAAAATTATCTAATACATTAATGTTATAAATAATACCAATAGAACTTAATTAAATACATTATACTTAATTATGATGTTTGTATTTTTAAAATAAAATATTGTTCAGTATTTGTTTTCGTAATAATAAAATGGCCTGGTCGAATCCACCATGTGCGACCACTCACGTTTTATTTTTCACGCGACCCCTGCCGGGTTAAACATGCAAAAGTATTCAATTATTTTTTGACCTTAGCTTGTGAGGTTATGTTGAAACAAATAAAAACATACACAAAACTCACAAGTTAATCATTTATTTACTCATACGCGTTTCAATTGACGTTTGTAAGTTAGTGTTTGTAGTAGTAACATTCACTGATGATGATGACTTTGTCATTGAAACGCGTATGAGTAAATAAATAATTAATTTGTGAGTTTTGTATATAATTTTATTTGTTTTATGCAAACGTATGTTACACTTGCCTAAAGAAGAGCTTATTTTTCGATTGTTGAGAGCAACCGTTTTGGCGATGGATGAGATGTGTCCCATTATAAACTCATACTGTAACTAACCTCTTGGTTGTTGTAGTTACGAGTGGAGGATGATAGGGGTATTAGATGAATAACAGCCAATGCGCTTTAACATACACGTAATATCCCTATCCTACCCCACCTCATCCTAACCTTACACGACCAAGAGGTAAGTTACGATCTGAGTGTACTATGAGATGCTTGAAACGGCTATCTTAAAATAATCAAAAAGTAAGTGCTACTATAGACAAGTTTAACATATTAATAACAATGATAAAACAACCAGATAGTCAACTCAAAATCTCACCAAATAGTATTTTATAAAACACACACTAGATCATAACGGACTAGTTTCGGCGACGATGTCGTCTTCCTCAGTAGTAGCCAACCACTGAGAAAGTAGTCTGTTGTAAGCTAGTGTGTTTGTTTGATTAAAAACTAATTACCGGTGAGATTTTGAAATAACTATTTGTTTTTTTTACCGTTGTAAATAGTTCTCACTAGCTACTCTCTATTTAACTAAATACTAATATATGTTCGTGTCTTTAGCGAAAAACCGGTAATACAGGCAAAGTTGGACTCAAAGGAATGTTGACATTTTTATACATTTTCGTCTATAGGTTAAAGTTAATCCGGTTTTACACTTGTTTGTATTATCTTGGCAAAAAACCACTACTTACTGATTTATTCAGCACTGATTATTTGCTGAATAAATCAGTAAATAGTGGTTTTTTGCCAAGATAATACAAACAAGTGTACTTTCTATAAAAACCTCAAGATGTACAACACAAAAACTGCAAGTTTTAATCTGGTTCATTGAGAATAACTATAGAATAACAATAACGGAATATCTAGATAATTATCTCAAGACACTAAAAAAACTCAAGTTATTGTTTATTATATTTAAATTTTCAAGAAACGTATTTGTGTAATGTGAAGTAGTATTTTACACGATGTTTTTACATTTAAATGTGTACCAGTTGACTTTATGTTGCGATGTATTACACGTGATATTTGTTGTTGTTTTAATGTGTTATTTGGTATATAGTCGTATAAGTGCTTAGCTCCTACATTGAGTAATAATTATAACTAGTTATTGTTTGGTGCATAATTTGTGAAATAATCCAAATTTGTTGTTATATTATCAGTGGTGTTAAAGAATTGACAGCTGATTTAATTAGTTATAATACAATGTTCCCCAACAAGCAATGACTAAAATTATATGGTAATATCAATTTCATGGCGAATTAAACCCACGCCAACGTGCGGCATTGACAGTAATAATATTATGGGATAATGTAATCAGACGATTAAATAGGAGCACTTGTGTAAAGTTAATTAGCATCGAGTTAAATCTGATTCAATACATACTTGATTAGAGCCTTGCGAACTGATATTCTATATGCGGTCGTACAGTATGTTATCTGAATATCGTTTATTTAAATACGTAAAGTGGTAATGCGTAGCAAGGTCTGCGTCAACTCGTATTCTCTTCAAATGTGTTTGTCAAAGAGAGATTCTCAAAAATATGTAGATGATTAAAAGTGTTACAAAGTGTTAGAAATTAAAAAAAAATTAAAATACACCAAAAGCTTAATGAAGTAAATACATTTTTATTAAAAAAACTATTTTATAGTATAATAAAATATAAATGTCTTACTAAACACCTACAAAGTGTTCGATTAGGTTAGGCTTAGTTGTGAATAATCAAATTTACAAAGGGGAATATTTACCTAGGGAAATTACGCTATGCATGGTTACGCGACAAACTATGCGGATTGTTTTCATATATTAAATAAATATATGTTTTTTTTTTGAAAATTTTATCGAAGTAATAAAAAGTTATATAAAAAAAATATAAGTTATTTCTACATACTTTTACAAAGAAAACTCTTTTTAGTTGACCTAGAGCACTTTTTATGATACCGAAACCAGATGGTGGAGATATTTCATATACATCTTTGAGAAATATTTCTAGGGATTCGAAAGCCGGCGCAGTGCCAAGGCACGATAGATTTCGAATATGAAGATTGACAGTTCGAATGCGGCTAGACCCCACAAATTTTGTAATTTAATACTGGAATAAATATTTTTTTAAAAGATTTGAAACCAATTTTCATCCACTTTATGTTTAAAAAAGTGTATTTGAACTTGATTGGATGAATAAAAACGTATTTTATTAACGATTGGGGATTCGTACAAGATATATATCAGGAGAGTGTGAAGTAATAGAAGGAATTTAAAAAAGTGATTTAAAATATTACAAACTATAATTAATGGTTAAAATTCAATCATAGCAATATTTGCCAACACACTATAAACTAAGTAGCGACAGATCGGGGTGTTCAATGCATATCGGTTACATAACGCGGAACACTTATTTAATAATGTGTTACAATAAAGTGACCAATTTATAACAATTACGTAATAAAGTTAGGTTTGGTGATAGTTTAAAGACAATATTTAGCGTAATTTTAAACCACGTTTTATATAGTTGCTAACGTTTAAAATAAAATAGTTTTGAATGATGTGGACAGAAAAACTAAAATAATATTAGTTGAGCATATTTTTACCAAAGAATTAGCCCAAGAAAGATTTTTAAAATTTGGTAGTAATTTGTTTTCGTGTAACAAAAAATAAAAAAATTTCAAGATTAAAAATTAATTTTAAAAAAATAAACATTTAGGATTTTAAATTCCAAGAGCTTTAAATATATTAGAGTTGCATAATATTTAACCCTGTTTTGTTATTTCTGAGAGTTTGTGAAAGTAAATAGGTGTTTAAAGGAATATTATATCTATAAAATCAAAATAATATGATCAATAACTGTATCTTGCTCACAAATAATAATATCAATTAAGTGCAATGTATTTTTACTTATTTGTTTATAATTAGGCTTTTACGAGTGTAACGAAATATATCTAAGTCAGGAAATAAATCAGATTAAAATTTTTGTACTGGTAAAACGTAGCACAACAGTTTACACACTAATTAAGCGGTTCTTCTTCCACAATACGTACCATTGCCCTCCTAATCCAATGCTGACGTTACCTCTTTTCTTCGTCTAGTTGTACTTGATTCCGATTTTGCAACATATCTTGGTCTCCTGTGGTCTGTTATATAGTGGCACTATTAGGCCTGTCTTAGAGGGGTCTTGTCACCGGTGTTAGCTAAAACTTGCCACAAGACTTGATTTCGTTTATATGTTGGGGGAACTTTTCTCTATAAAGTATGTACATTGTACTACATACATTATATATATATATATATTTATTTATTTAATAATATTAGTAACAACCTCTTTTATTGCTATGTGCACAATTTAGAAGTAAAACAGGACCCAGTATCTTAGATAGTTTTTAACTACCTTTATCTAAGTTATACATTATTATCAGTAAATATTAGAAAATAAACTCATACTAATTATTGCATGTTCAAATGTCACCCTATGAGGATGCGTAGGAAATCGTAAATGCATTTAGGTGTTAGTTAGACATACCGGTAAAGATTAATTAAAAGGTTATGAATCATGTGTTGAAGAACTCCTTTTTTGTAGAGGTTAAAAGGAGATGTATGTGAAATATATCTTAGTGTAGACCGAGGAAGTAAAAATGGGTGGAATTAGTGTAATACTAAGAAGCATATCCCTAACTCCCCCCTCCAGGTACATATTAAGGGAGAGATCATTAGTGATATTTACAATAAAGGTTACAAGAAAGTATCCAAGGACTACAGCTACGTATGGACAGATTATATACGGGTAGCTGGATTAAACGTAGTTGTAAAATTAAGGAGATTACACCCCAAGTCCAGGAAGAAAATGCGTGGCTCCCGTGTGAAAGTAGCCATGCATCCGTGTGGAACACTTCTTCTACATCCAGACCTTGAAGAAGTGTTTAGAAACTTCCCTTTCTTTTTCGTCTCCTAACTTATTTATTCGTACAATAAATACATTGAATAGCTCGAACTACATAATAGTATAATATATATTAATTATATATATATATATATATAATTAATATATATTAATATATATATTTATATAATTAATATATAATTATATAATTAATATATATTAATTATAATAATATATCGTTTTGTAATAAAAGAACCATCCTCAACATATCAAGGTTATAAGAAAACACAAGTACCTTATCACCACATAAATGAAACGTATTCCAAACCTGATAAAACTGCCGGTTTACTGTACCCCACAATATACCATAATGACTTACAAGATATACACTTACTACGAAATATTTCCTCGTTGAATCACGAATTTGAATGATATCACGTTTTGAAATGAAAGCGACGTCTGTTATCAGAATAAATCCAATAATGTCGGTGTTAGTAAGACATGGATGTCACAAAAACTGAAAGCCTTGTTTATCTCGTGAATACAGACTTGGATGAGTGGCAGTTAGACCGCTCTAGCGCTTCGCAGAGATCACAATTATTTGCATGAATAAAAATACCTCCTTTGGTGCACGTTTAAAACAATGCGGGGGAATTTCCCACCTTAGGAATGACGGGTTGATGGAAATTAGAAGTTTTATCGACGTAAAGCTTTCAAAGATTGGTTGAGCGTTTAAAGCCTTCAAATTTTATTTGACTGATTTGGTTTTTTTAGAACTTCTAAATTTGTAAACAGGTAATATTACAAAGTAATAATCACTGGAAATAATATTATTACACGACATTTTAAATAAAATAATAAATATTTTGTAGTCTATTTTCACAATCTTATGAAGCCTATTGTATGAAACGAGATATTGTTTCCAAGAAAAGCCTTAGTTAGAACTCCATACATTAATATATTACTAACAATAATATGATTATAATTTAAGGAAAGATGGGGGCGTCATATAGGTAGGGAGAGAGGAGAGAGTGGGTGGAAAAGATAGGTAAAATGAGAGAGGAGAGGGAGGAGGGAAAGCCAGAGAAAGAGAGACAGTTAGAGATGCGAGGGCGTGAGGAGGTAGTTAGAAGAGGGAGGAAGATGTAGAGGTAAAGAGAGGCAGAGAAAATATTATTTTAATAAATTCCAAGAGCAGAATAATGCTCCGAAGAAAATGTTGAAGGAAAGGTAAATGGGAGGCAGACACGTAAACCATCCTCGGTCTTGGAGGTTAGAAAAAACTGTGGAAAATCTCGTACCCTTCCAGTCTTGTAGGTCTAATCTGTATGCTTTTACGAAACATACAAATACCAAATAATAATTTCGTTTCCATGGAAATGCATCGTTTACTTATATAATCAAAAGCTTCAAAGGATATTTATCAGCCAAATGGATTTGAAGTATCCATGGAAATGCCTCGTTCACTAATAGAATCAAACGCTACCAAAGATATGCATTAGCCAAATAACTTTGAAGTTTCCATGGAAATGCCTAAACCAAATTTAATCTAAGTTTCCGTAGAAATACATTAGCCAAATATAATCCGAGTGTCCATGGAAATGCATTAGCCAAACAAAATCAGAGTTTCCATGGAAATTCATAACCCAAATAGATTTGAAATATCTTTGTAAATCTATTATTAAGTAAAGTTGACTTTATGGGATGGATAACCCACAATTAATTCATTGAAATTGTCTTTTCCATGGTAGTTATTTGAACAATATATATTATCCAAGGAAGCATTTTAAACAAATTAAAACTTTGTTTAAATTGTTTTAAATCCAAATAATTTATAGAGTTTGAATGTTATCAAGCTACCGAGTAAAAGTAATCGTAGCTACATAGCTAAACAAAATTGATTTCACGTAAGAATGAAGTAACAAAATATAATGGTAGTTTGGAAATAAACGGTTAAACCAAATTAAAATTGATGCTTGACTACAATTAAATATACACACACTCACTCATATAAAGAGTGGGAGAGATACACATACATATAATCATACAGATATGTGTTTATGGTATATAAATATATATATATATATATATATATATATATATATATATATTCTTACAAAAAAACTATAGATTATTGTTTTAGGTTAATTTAGCCTGTTTGTCTTTTGTTCACTAGCTTTTTAAAATAAATGTAATACCAAGAGACATGAAGAGTTGAAACAAAATCAGTTTGGCCAAAAAAATGAAAGTAATAATTTCTAAACATAACAAAAGTGTATATATATATATATATATATATATATATATATATATATATATGTATATATATATATATATATATATATATATATATAATATATATATATATGTGTGTGTATCTGTGTGTGTGTGTGTGTTTGTGTGTGTGTGTTGTGTGTGTGTGTGTGTGTGTGTGTGTGTGTGTTTGTGTATGTGTGTGTGTGTGTGTGTGTGTGTGTGTGTGTGTGTGTGTGTGTGTGTGTGTATGTGTGTGTGTGTGTGTGTGTGTGTGTGTGTGTGTGTGTGTGTGTGTGTGTGTGTGTGTGTGTGTGTGTGTGTGTGTGTGTGTGTGTGTTTGTGTATGTATATAACTTTAGTAACTAAACTAATTATAAAATTTTATATTATTTAAGTTTTATAATATATTAGTTTAAATTTACTACGTTACAAGTTGTAACATTACAGATTTATTACCACAGACTTCAGCTAACAACTCGACAGATGTTACGTCAAAAACAAATATGAAAGGCTGTATTAAAAGTGAATTAGAAGGTACGTCATGATAGAGAATAGGCCAGACCTGGATAGTGACTTGGCGCCTGGTTTGCAATAGAATATTCACGTCCCTGCTTATATTTTATCTATAAACCCATATTGCGCTTATTTTTATATCCTCTATTATCATCCGAAGGTGCAGACATGTCACTACAACCCTTATAGAGGGTGGCTTGTACTCAGTAACGCACTGAGTAACAACGTAAAACACTCCTTACACCTGGGCGTGATGACAGTGATGGTTTAATGGTACCTGATTAACTTTCTCAAACTTCTACGATAAATGTTCATTATACTATCTAAAAAATAAGCAATATAAATATAATATTGAAGTAAATTCCTACTTAGGGCAAAACATTATTTTAGTTCCTTTTTATTTTATAATTATAGTTAATATAAATATGTGTATATCTATGATAGAATTACAATATTATTGCTGAATACTTCTTTTGCGTTGTTCTTTAGTTTCATATTCTTTCCATAGTGTGTGTCTTACGACGAAGATCTTATAATCGTGTTTCACACTGCTCTTGCGCTTTATTTCCTATTATTACTACTTGTCTACGTCGTAGATGTAACCGTAATTCCCGTTGTTCTTAACTTCATTTTTTATAATATGCCATGTCTTTGGCGATCAGCTAATATTCCAGTTTCGCGCTCCACTTGAGACGAATCCTGTAATCTTTTATTTCGTTTGTTTCAAAGTAGGCGCTTAGCTATTTCTGTTTCATTTCCAAACGTTTCCTGGGGCTTTAGGTTTTATTTTTATAATCACCGCTTTTTTTGTGTCGTAGTTTCTTTTCGCATTGTTTGTTTATTTCCAGTTTGTTTGTTTATTTCCAGTTTGTTTGTTTATTTATGATATTTTGTGGTAACCATGGTAACAGTTTAAGGTTGTACAATGGAGGTTTGGACTACAACCAGATGATGGAAAAATTCATATACGTCTTTGAGAAATTGATTTCAAGGTATTGGAAAGTTGGCGCATTGCCAAAACGCATTAGTCTTTAAACATTAAGATTCACAGTTAGAATCCGGCTAAACCTCCCAAATTTTTTATAATTTAATTGTTTGATAAATATATGAAAAAACTTTATTAACATCAATTTTCATCCCCTATAGGTTATAAAAAGAGCATTTGAACTTTATTGGATGAATAACAACGTGTTTTATTAACGTTTGAAATTTGTGCAAGATTTATATCAGGAGATTATGAGCAGGAATTTAATAATAATAACATAGAAACTAATTTCGAACGATTTTGTATAAGTTACGTCCGTTTAATATTTACCAAATTGAAAACTCTATTATTTAGAGTTTCAAAACAGTCCTACCATACAGAAAAGTTTGACAATTTGACATGTTTATTAAGTAAATGAAATTATCACTAGTTTTGAAACATAATTATGTAATCTTGCTCAATCTTTTAGTTAAAATCAATTAAATTTCAAAAATATATTTTAAATCAGAGTTAGGATTAGTTAATGCTGAGATTTGTAAGATATTTATTTTGGTTTACAAACGATTTGTCAATTCCATTTACACCAGAAACTTATATTAATAATTTTATCATAAAAAAACTCTCACTGGTGCGACAATTTGCATACCTAATGATTTTTAAGTTTGTGAAGATGACGTCAATTTATCATGAAAAGTATTAAAACAACCCCACGCAAGAGAAAAATGTGGATCATTAAATTTGCATATTGTGAAAAGTTAAGGGGCTCTGAAGCGCACTCGGGTTTGCTTCATACCTTAATTATCTACAGAAACGCGATATTTTATCCTCAACGATTGGGAGGTATCGATTGGGTTTTTAGAGGATTATTTCAGGAGCAATTTTGGAATAATATTCTAACTCGGGCACCGCAATAACATCGTTAACATTTCAGTAACACTTGACTGTCAAACGTTTCATTTTAAATACTGTTGAACTCGATGTTTTTTTTTTACAGAAGAAGATTTCAGTTTAAAACTATACTTGATCATCTGTTTAGTGACGTCATAAATTGATAGAATAAATTATATGAAAACAATTTACCACCTTTTTTTGAAAGTCTTGGTAAAATTCATTTTAAAAATTAGGACAATATTACAATGATTTATATACTGATGTTAAAGAATTCGACCTTGTTGATGAGTCTCCATCATTTCTACTCGGTTGAAATCTATCTGAAGAGTTTTCTACCTTAATACTGGATAGATACCTCAACTAAGCTAGAAACCTACTAATATAAACACCATACAACCAAATTCTTATAAAATTGGAACTAAATAATGCGAAAGTAAAACCTGAACTGACATATTTAAGTCATTTTGAGAAATATTTTTGAAAATAAAATTAAAAATATCATTTCTTAAAGAAAATTACGAACTTTTTAAACCCTAACTTCTAAAACTAAGAATGAAATTGTTTTTGCATCAATTAGCAATTATTTTCATAATTGTTTTATTAAAAATTTTATAGCTGCCTAAAACGTTACCAATCCTTAGTGTACAAAATCGTGTGGCCTATTCATGACCGGCAAACTGCACCAAAATATGTTTATTTATTTACCCAATTTATAGTAATATCACCGTCCACTTACCTGTGTACTATATAGCGAAATATATGCGTTATATTATTCCAACATGAAATTTTTGTTCATCATATTGTCGCTAATCTTAATATATGTTTGGATGGTTGAACATGTTTCTGTATTGTGTTTGAATCATCTCGTAATAAGTAGGGCCTAATAAATGCGTCACAATTCAAGGAAGGAGATTAGAGTGATGGGAACCAAAGGACGTTAGTTAAATATTATTAAAATTTAGCTCAATTATCAAATATTTGATAAACCATTTTTTAAATATACATTTTCTCTGTAATTTTAATTACGTTTATTTTGGTGTCTCTTGGCATCGTTTCAGTGTTTGGCTTAATATACTTTCTGTAATCACAGCCATAATACAAGGTGTCAAGTTAATTTGTAAGATCAAAGGCATACAGGCAACGTAACCCCAGCATCCGCTCCCCCCCCCCCCCAGATACGGTTACAGTCGCGTGTGTAGTAGCTAGCATAAAGTTTGATTACCTGTGTTTTGTTAGAGTTGTTCTCTTTGCTCGATTTGTTTTATGTCGACTTGTTTATTCGCGATTTAGTAGACCTTTAGCTCACTACAGATAATAAAAACCTCTACACACATGAATACAATTATCTGTTCACAATTTGACTATCTTAACGCAATTAAGCTTTATTATTGCAGTATTTGAATATTAAAAATAAAAATTAATTGTTAAATTGTGATCGAAATCCAGTCAAATTTTATACCACGCATAACTGTTCTCAATTATTGGTTTTATTGATTAACTTCAGAAGTTCTTCAATATCATTAATAACTATTAAACGTGTTTTTCCTTATGTTTTAACTAAAGTTTAATTTGATGCTCGATACAAAAGTAATACAATAAAATTGTTAATATACAATTTTACCTGTTTGTAAATATAAACTTCTCGAAATAAGGAATTTACAATTAAAAAGAATAAACAATAATTCAATAACAAATTCCAGTTGAATAAATACTGCATAGTAAATTACGTAATATAAATAAAAACAGAACAAATCATATAATGCTGAATATTCAATAAATAAAGCAGAAATAAATTTAAATAATTTGAAAGAATAAAAGTTTATGAATGAGAAATGATGTATTATATAATTTCATAATGATGGGCTAATGAAAAATGTATATCAAAAGAGTATATTGTGATAGACACAGTTTTCATATTGATTGATGAATAAGGATAGAATAAAAGATCAAAGACTGATTTTACAAAGACATAAAGGAATATGATTAAACAGGAAATTACTAAACAAAATTAATTGAATATAAAAAAATGTCATTGATTAAATAAATAAAAATTTCCCGATAATGATACATAATTTAGTGAAATTATTTATAAAATACAATGAATAATTGTAACTATTCAAGGGCTAAAACATAATATTCTATCATGAAAAATAGCATTGAAAAGATAATGAGCAACTTACTATTTATACGGAAAATGCTGTTTTGACGTTGGTGATAGGACAATGGCATATTATGTATGGTGTTTATTAGAGAAATTAAAAATAAAACAGTAAAACAGTAACATATTTGAATGAAGTAATGAAAAAAAATATGTAAAATAATAAAAAAATTCAAACAAAGATATAAAGAAATCACTCGCCAACAATAAAATCAGATACGCATAAAAGCCATCGTATGTATACAAGTATAACAATATATGACAGGTGATTTCGCTTCAAAAAATACAAGTTTATAATTATAAAAAAAACCATGAAACACTTATGCACTATACACAAATGAAAATTACTGTTAAACATCCAGTTTGATAACAAATGATGCAGAATAAAGATTTTAAATATAAACGCATTTATATTGAAAATGAGGAGTCCGCAGAACTACATAAGAATATAAGCCGATTACGACGGTAATAGAACAACTCCTGCTTTTAAATTGTGTAAACAAATATAAACATCTGATTGAAGACTTGAAGTATTAAAGATTACACAGATAAAAATAAAAATAATATAAACATGAAAAATACAAAAGAAATCATTTGCACTGGTGCTGAATAAGGAATGATGATTTTAGTTCTATTTTGTTTTTGTTATATTTTCTTGTAATTTAAAATTAGAAAAAATTTGCCTAATTTTAAACGCAAGATTTATACTTGTAACTACCAATAAGAGACTTTTGTTAATTTTAGAATTGATAACATTAATAACAACAACAACAACAAATTGATAGTTACATTCCAAATATTTATTTTGAACCAAAACCACTGCAAAATTGCTAGAAAAATATAAAAACATGAATATAGAACACGAATTAAAAACAAATATCAGGTTATTAGGTGTGGTAATAATTCAATATGGAAGAAAATATTAAAAAAAATCTATTAGATAAATCCCAAAGCTTGGATTGGATGTATTGACGATGCATTACTCATTATTAAATATGCATTAGAGAATATGGAAGCCCAAATACTAGAAAATATAAATAACATACACAATAACTGAAGTTTACTATAGCTAAAGAGTTTACAGGGTCACGAAACGAGCTATAGAAAGGAGTTTACCTTTCTAAGTTATGAGAAAAGAGGGTAAACTAGTATCTGGCGTTTTTAATAACATCAATATTGATTCATGATACTCACACAACATAACATACCAGCATCTATGTGCGGAAGATCACACTATGAGCGGAAAATCATATTTCTATGATTGGAAGATCTTATTTCTATGAGCGGAAGATCATAGTTTTATGAGCGGAAGATTATACTACGTGACGTCATCAAAAACGAAATATAAAAAGAACTAGAGAATACTGTGTTCTATACTTTTTTTGCAAGTAGAGAATATAATTAATGGTCATTAAAAATAAAATATGGAAGAGAATAGACATGAAACAAAACATCAACGTAATGAAAAAGAGAAAAACAATAATTTGATAATATTAAAGACATCATCGAAAATCATCATTAGTTTTCAGAAATAAATTATAGTCTAAAAATTGGAATAGGCAAACAAATAATCTAATATATCAACCTATATTTATTATATATATATATATATATATATATATATATATATATATATAAATATATAATGAGAATAAACTTATAAACCTATAAACTGTATTACAGTGATTACGTTCTAGTTTTTTTTTACACAGTTTTGTTTCGTGAATATTAATAATTTAATTATTATTATTCATTATAATTATAAGTTTAGTATTAATTTTATATATCCACATTTGACGTTTGTACCCTTAAACAATTTTGTATTATTTTGTATTTCGTTACCAGTAAATTTAATTGATTTCCATCATTATTTTTCTAAATAAAAAAAAATATTATGTTTTTTTTTTTTAAATAATACAATGAACTTTATCTGAAGAGTACTTTTTATAACCGTTCACTATTGTAAGTTGATAAATAATGTCTTTTTTCTCTAGTTTTATTTTAATTATTCATAGGTATTAAGAAAATATCATAAAACTCAAAGATAGATATAAAGAGTATTTCAATGCTTATATTAAACCAAACATATGTAAATCGAATTTTATTATTAATTATATCAATAATAATCACATATCTCATAATACAGATATTATGATACTTATATAAACAATTCACAAAGGTATACGAATTAATATTTATGAAGCTTTAGAAATATATAAGTATAATGCTAATAACAAGTTAATAAATGGACAGGTATAGGTCCTATAAAACTTTATTGTAATCAGTGTATGTAATAAGGCAGCGAATTGATAAATCTGACAATGTTGTAAAAGATTTGGCAACCCTGTTTAGTAGATTTAACCTGAATGTTTGAAATCTTTAATATAACGAAAAGCTGTGAATTGTATAACTCAATTAATTATTCTTGTAAATCTATTTTTTCTTACTATTTCACTATTACACAAGAATAAATATTTCAATATATATATATATTCAATCGTTAATAAAATTCTTGTTATCTGTCCACTCAAGTTCAAATACATTATTATAAATTTGTGGTAGATGATAATAGATGTTAATACTGTTTTTATATAATAATTTATAGTTAAATTTATTGAGATATTTTAGTTTGATATGGGAGAAATATTTTCACAATACATACAAGGTGTGCAATATAGTTATTTCTTCACATGTTCCTTAAAATAAGTGATAACATATGATTTCATAAAACAGCTGATTTTGTGTTATAGGTTATGTGGCAAAACAGCTGTTTTTAAGCATAGGCTATGTTACTTTATTTATTCTAATTGCAATTATGTAATAAAAGTAAATTATATTTTTCTTTGTTGACTTTAGTAGAAATTGATTTTACGAAACGTTTGTTTATATTAATTGTTTTATATTTTGTTTGTAGAATTGAGTGATTTAGATTCTATTCTATTTTGAAACCAATCATGTAAGAGACTATCATTTGGCTTTTGATTATTATTTATGAAAATGTGAAAGAAAAAGTACGTAGAGAAAACAGGATATTCAGAAAACGTCATAAAATCTACCAGATACCTTTTTAAATCCCACATCCCTTGTAATAGTAAACCGCTGCCTCGATAAATATTAAGTAGCACTATCGAAGGAAAGATTTTTGCCCTGTCGGATTATATTGTCTCTGAGGCATAAAGTTAATTCCCGCATTACTTGGAAGGAAGTAGAAGGATAAAGTTGTTCACTAAAGTTCATCAGCTAAGCTTTATCACTAAACATTGACTGAGTAAAGTTTTGAAGTCTTACGCACCGGTCGACAATTTAATTAAAAGTAAGCAAGTAGTTTGCAGGAGTTTTACAGGCTGTAATTGAATTCATTGTTGGAGAAAACACTTGTCAGGCGTTATCGATTGGTGATTGGTTAAATGTAGACGTGATGTTATTGTTACTTTTTTTTTAAATCTCTTTATCACTAAACTAAGTGGTTTTATTTCATTCAAAAGTAAAATTATAGGTAAGTCATCACGAGTAAGATTTCAATGTCATAATAATAAATGATGAAGGTTATTTAAGTAAAGCATATTAATTTACATTAAAAATAAGTAATATCTAAAAAAAAGAATTCAACGATTTCTAGTCTGGTCAACAAAGAAAAATTTTATTGAGGTTCATTTTAATAAATAATTACAATTATTATAAATAAATTATCATATCCGATATGTTAAAACAGCTGTTTTACCATAACATAAAATCAGCTGTTTTATAAAATAATGTTACCACTAATTTCAATATAAATGGGAAAAATAATAAATTACATATATTGCCTCTTATATAAAAAGTTTTTCTGTCATACAAAAATACAATTAATTCAATATTTACTTTGAAAATGAATTAATACCTGAAGAAACTATTCACATCAACTGTCCTCCACTATAAGTTTAAAAAATGTATTTGGACTTGAATGAATGAATAAAAAGTATTTTATTAACGACTGTATACTTGAACAAGATATACTCGTATATACATAGACTGTGAAGTAATAGAAGGAATTGAACAACTGACAATTATAATTAATTCGAATTTTAAATTTTAAAATACTTTTTTTCTATGAGTTACAGTTACTTTTTTTTAATACGTCACATAAGAAGAAAAATGGGTTTGATATTATTTATTGTTATTTCAGGTGGGTCATCTAGACGTTGTTATACCTCCAGACTTCATCAACGAAGAGACTTCCAGCGATGTGATGGTGCCTGAAGGCGGCACGGCGAAGCTAACATGCAGTGCCCGTGGGTACCCGAAGCCTCGTGTCCAGTGGAGGCGGGAAGATAATTCCGAAATAGTTATAAAGGAAGGATCGGTGAAAAACAAAGGTGATACAAATGTAATATAAATAGTATAATGTATCTAAAACTCTAGAAGTTATCTTAAGAAATATTTTTATCATTTGTCTTTTTTTAAATTTACCAAAAATCAATGGTTTGGTGGATGGCTGTAAGATGATCATAAGAAGACGCTTGGTGTACAAAAAGCATAAGATGACTTATGGTATTTTTATTAGGAAATGTATTCACATTGCCTGAATGAAGGAGGTGTTGGACTCAGAAGTGGTAACACGGAGCAAATTTTTTTTCGGGAAGGTTATTAAATTTGACTATTTTTGGAAGCTAAATGTCTTTACTAAAGTTTTTTTTTTAAATATAATTTGACACAACTCAACCGGGAACCATGAATACTTTTTATTTATCCACTCAAGTTCAAAATACATTTTTATTTTTCAACTTGTAGTAGATGTACTTGTCTGTGGTGTATTTTTGTTCTGTGGCGTGTTATTGTTCTGGGGCGTGTTATTATTCTGTGGCGTCTTATTTTTCATAGAGAAGTTGTTAATTAAGTGCTCAAATATAGAATCTAATTGTGAATGTGTTTTGTCATTTAGAATGTGTTATGGTTAGTACGGGTGACCCATAAAAACGGGAATTTTTGTAACGCGTCGTGGCAGCCGTGAGCAGATGACAGCACTGCGGGACAGCGACAGTGTACAAGTAAACACGCCGCCATTACAGTAGCCATGGACCAGTGGAACGGGCAACAGCGTGCGTTAGCTATAAAAATGTTTTATAAAAACGGTGATAGTTTGAAAGCTGCCCAGATTGAGATCCGACGTTTTTACAACTTAGGACGGCATGATTCCGTTCCGTCAAAACATGCCATTAGAAGTTGGATTAATAATTTTGAAGAGAGTGGATCAGCTTTAAAGAAGAAACCAACGGGACGGCCAAGAAGTGCTCGTACTGCACAGAACATTGATGTTGTACGACGATCTGTATTGAAGAGTCCACGCCGTACGATTCGTAAGCAAGTAGCTGCGGTTGAAATGTCCCGTGAAAGTGTTCACAGAATTCTTCATTTAGAATTAAAATTTCACCCCTACAAGCTGCAGATAGTGCAAGAGTTGAAGGAAAATGATTACCAGTCGCGATTGCAATTCTGCCAACAAATGTTAACACACATAAACAATGACGATGAATTTCTAAGCAAGTTGTGGATGTCAGATGAGGCCCACTTTCATCTCACAGGTTATGTTAACAAGCAGAACTACAGATACTGGGCAGACACAAATCCAAATGAACTTCATGAGCGCCCTTTACACGCTAATAAGGTTACAGTATGGTGTGCTGTTTCATTACATGGGATCATCATACCTTATTTTTTTGAGGATGAACGGGGGATTGCAGTGACTGTCAATGCTGATCGTTACGTGGAAATGTTACAACGTTTGGTTACACCTGAATTGAACAATTTTCCAGACGTTCAAGAATCCTGGTTTCAACAGGATGGTGCGACATCACACACTGCACGGCGATCAATGGAGGCTGTGCGAGTATTGTTTGGTAACCGTGTCATCTCAAGATTCGGTAACGTTTTCTGGCCCCCTAGATCGCCAGATTTGACCGTGTGCGATTTCTTTTTGTGGGGCTATCTCAAAAACTAAAGTGTTCACAACTCGACCAAGAACTGTAAATGAGTTAAAACAGAGAATTCGGGATAAAATTCACAGTATTCCAGTTGAGATGTTGCAGCGGTCAATGAGGAATCTCCACCGCAGATTTCAAGAATGCATTCGTAGAGGAGGACGCCACCTAAAGGATGTTGTTTTTAAAAAATCATAAATTCCATTAGTGTTTCATAAATGGCAAGTTTTGATATTTCATGTAATATAAATAAAACCATTTTCTTCCATCACTCTTATGTTTTTAGAATTTTTTTAAAAATTCCCGTTTTTCTGTGTCACCCTGTATTTATGATGTTTATATATATATATATATATATATATATATATATATATATATATATATATTATAGTTGTCTACTGTGTTAAGTGTTTTTGCTTTTGATGTAATGTAGGATTTTTAGATTGTTTTGTATGTCACCAATAACACACCACAGACTCACACCAACACAAAACACCTGACTAACAGTCTTGTCAGTAATTCACAGCAATGAAAAATGCGCCTACCTAGCGCGAACGCGTCTGCTGAATAAATCAGTAAGTAGTGGTTCTTTTTGCCAAGATATTACGAACAAGTGTAATTTCTATAAACACCTCAAGATGTACAACACATACACTGTAAGTTATAATAATTAATTATTTAAAACTAATGAATTCATTTTAGTTTTATATCGGAAAAGAGGCAAGGTATGCAACATAGTTATTTCGTTCCTTTAGGCTTGAAGTAATTGATAACATATGATATCATAAAAAAGCTAATTTCAATTTATAAATTAAGTAGCATAACTGTTGCTTTGAAGCATAGGTTATGTATTTTCATTTATATTATATTTAATTATTTATTACATTGTTATTAAAATAAGATTTTTCTTTTTTGACCTAAGTAAGAATTGACGCTGAGCAATTATTTTTCATATGATTTACTTTTATATATTGTAGCATATTTTTTTAAATTTTAGTTTATCAGCTTAAACGTTTTATTTGATCGTGTTTCTGACTATTTTCATCGTTATGTACAATTACAATATCATTGACACGGGGATAATTAGATAAATGACAGGGCACAATTTCCACTTTTTTGTAACTTTAAAAACAAAATTTTATGCAGCGATAAAACTATTAATATGTTTATATGCGATGGAATTGTGCCTTGATTTTGTATGTTTTTGGAGGTGTAGAGAAACAATGTCGTTATTCTTGGGTACGGCTTTTGAGGATAAATATATTTTAAAAAATTATAACCTGGTGAAGAAATTTTCTCTTTAGATAACAGACAACTGTTTGACGACTTAGAAAATAAACATGTATGCATATTAACTCCTGTCATTGCTGCTTTCACAGTCACAATGGGCACGTAGCAAATGATATTTACTTCGGCATTCTCTCTCGAAAATAATTTCGTTTCTTTCCCACTTTAACTGAAGCCGAGTTATAAAATAAAAGCGAAAGTAAACTAAATTCCAAACTTTTATTTCGGCTCGTCTTAGTGGTAAAGTCCCTCAGGGTTATGTAAATACAAAGGCGAGAGGTCGGACGTACGTGTCAGAAGCAGCGCCATAAAGTTCAGTCTCCGTCATGCGATACGTGATTCAAAGGAAGTGCTGATTCTGGCCTTTGAAGCGTCCTATGGCCTTTCCTTGTCTAGTAGCTTCAGTACAACCTGAACTAAATACTTACAAACATATGTGACATTATATGAAAATACGGAATTGATTAAAATATTGTGCTTGCGTTATTCATAAACCCATACCAATGAATTACTCTCTGGTTACCCCGCAGTTTTTCTTCATAGTTATATGAAACGACCATAATTACTCGAAATTATACATACATTTAATGTAATAACATTAAGTTTTATATAGGACAGCAGTGACGTCATGGAACTTGGCTGGTAATCGAACTGTAAGATTAAGTTTGCTATATATGTAAACCTTTTAAATACCAGAAATGTTTTCCAAACCAACTCTAACAATGTTGACAAATTCCTAATTATCAAGAGTGAATTTAAAATGATTATATAACAAAAGCTAGTGGTAACAATCTAGTGAAAATAAAAAACTAGTTTCGATTTACCCGAGATACAAAATAAAAGATTCAATTCTATCTAGGTATCCAGTCCTATAATTGAGTTAAATTATAATAAAAAAAGATTAGTAATATATTAATGATATGATACTAAAGTAATAAAACATAATGGAAGAAATACTAATAAATGCATAAGTCAATTATTATTTTCAATAATTAATTATAGACTATTTGTACACGTAATGGACAATTAGACACCTAAACCTATATCGCATGGCCAGTGATTGATTGTATTGTTATTGTAAATATACGTATATTTGCGTATAAGTGTATATGTGTAAGTACGCGCGTGTGTGTGTATGTGTAAGTGCGTGTGTATGTCTGTGTCTGTGTGTATGTGCGTGTTGTGAGTGTGTGTTACTGTGTGTGTGTTACTGTGTGTGTGTGTATGTGTGTGTGTGTGTGTGTGTGTGTGTGTGTGTGTGTGTGTGTGTGTGTGTGTGTGTGTGTGTGTGTGTGTGTGAGTGTGTGTGTGTGTGTTACTGTGTGTGTTTGTGTGTTGTGTGTTGTGTGTGTGTGTGTGTGTGTCTGTGTATGTGTGTGTGTGTGTGTGTGTGTGTGTGTGTGTGTGTGTGTGTGTGTGTGTGTGTGTGTGTGTGTGTGTGTGTGTGTGTGTGTGTGTGTGTGTGTGTGTGTGTGTGTGTGTGTCTGTGTGTGCAGGGGGGGTATTGTGTGTAGGTTAACTGTGTTGCTACTTCTTACAATCAATCTATTTCTTTTATATCTAATTTTGGTAATGGCATGGTATGTACCTGTACCTAAAGTAAAAGCACTGAAACAGTTGTAAGATTTTATTGTATTTACATAACTTTACAAACACATACTAGTAAAAGAAGCTAAATCGGTTAGACTTGGGTGTAAACATGTTTTTTATAATCTGTTTTCAATTTGAGACAACAGTCGCACCGTTCTTGAAAGTTTTGCAACATTCAAACTACAGCTGATTCAGTTTCAGTACCGTTTATCTTGACAAATACGTTATTAGAATATTTCTAAGTGTGTTTTCATAACGTATGAAGCATTATTTACGTATGTTCTAGATAATGTTCTATCACTTTTTATATTTATTGTACACATTAAATGAACGTATGTTTTATATAATCTTGGTATCTTAATATTAAAATGCTTTTTTTCTGTTACCATGGTAAACCGTTCACAAAATAAATTTTCAGAAGTATTTTTTTCTTGTGCTATACATTACTATTTCTAACATTATAAAACAAACTTACTAAATAAAATAAGTTATATAAGGCGAATGCCTTCTGTGGATAGTTTTCTTTCTACCTCGCATCTTATGAGTTTGTAAACGGCAAAAAGAAATGAAAGGTTAAAGTAATTCTATTGATGAACTATTGAACGAGAGAAAGGGAGAGTTGTTACAGACTGTTCCAAGGGCTGTCAAGGGCTGTTTCATCAGACCCTTTCAGTCGTCTTCCTTTATTTCTCCCTCGCATTCCTTAGTTTGTTCAAGCGGCAATATTAACCGCGAGGGCGAAAAGAAATCAAAATCATTTTTTTCACACCAATAAAATTAAATTATTTTAGTTTGATTATTATTATAAAAATGACTGATTAAAAAAATTAGAGTTACTAACGGTAAACAAGTACGGTAAGAAGGAAAACAAATTGTAGTGGAAAGGTTCCTCAACTTTAAAGACCCACTTAAAACAAGTGTCGGCTTATGGCTAAGCATTCACCAAAGAGGCGAGAGTATTTAATAGTTTCAGTTTCTAATTAATAAAATCTTTACTAACCTAGAAGCATCACAGCACTAAAATCAGGTTTAATAGTTATTTGGTAATATTAATTTTAAGCACAAGACTCGAGTTTTTAAAACCTCGAAAGTGAGTATACTACTGTTAATAGGTTCTCGAGAGTTGACTCTCAAATATACTAAGTAAGATTCTGTTTTATGTACATTTAGGTGTAGGTAATATATATTATAAATATTAGTATTATATATACATTATTGAACTAATTCAAAAACAAGAAAACTATATCGAACAGACATTACTGTTCTAAAGTCCTCGTGACTGAAGTGTATCTGTGACAGCTGCTATAAAATGCTTAGATTTTCTAATTTTTACTCAATTTCCGTGTGAATGACTACCAACATGGAAAAAATAAAAATAGAGGCTCATTGTATGCGTGCGATATACAAACACACACACACACACACACACACACACACACACACACACACACACACGCACACATATATTCTTCTTTTGTCATTCTTAGTAATTCCTGAGGATGTTGGTAATGTCAACCAACGAAAGGCTTTCAGTGTATTGTTCAATAGATTAATTCCTGTGATTAGTGTGTATTATTTGATCTTGAAAATAATTCTAACAGGAAAACCTATTTGATATTTTACATATATATTGGCAAACAGTATCAACATCATTATAAATGAAAATTAATTAATTTTCATTCCTGATGATGTTGGTACTGTTTGCCAATGAAAAGCTTTGGATATAAAATAATAAATATTCTAGTATTTGAATAACCTATGTTGTTTTAAATTATTAAACAAGAAAACGTATTTTATATATATATATATATATATATATATATATATATATATATATATATATATATATATATATTATTAAATATATATGTTAATAAAGAAAAATAAACCTGTATAAACCTATATATCCTACTTTTTATATATGCGATTCAACTTTCGAGGACTAATTACGTGTCTCATCTTCGAGCATAAAGTTATACTAAGAGTATCTTATAGTTAGTTGCCGGGCTTATGGGATTTCCGTTGTTGTCACTTGGTATACCAGTATTGTTCTATTTTCGGATTCACTTCACGTGACAACGGAAATTCCACACACCTTGCAACTAACTACAAGATACTCTTAGTCCAACCTGATCCTCAAAGATGAGGACCCGCAATTCGCCCCCCTTCTACTCGTAATTATATACAGTAAGATTCATGAATACGTACATTATAGTGTAAGTGATAAGTGAATTCAAGAAAACAATGTTGCAATATATATATATATATATATATATATATATATATATATATATATATCGCAATATGTATTCTTGTGTATTAATAAAGAACTAAGTCAAAATACAAATACAAGAATTATAATTGAATTTACAATTCAAAGCTTTTTGTTAGCTAACAGTACCAACATCATCAGGAATATTAACAATTAAAATTAACATATGTCAATAGTTCTATATATATATATACCAAGGTTTTGATTTAATTAAAGAGAATTAAAGAGTAATTTCATACCCAACTGTAATTATTACTCCTTTTGTTATGTTACGCCTGTACTGTAACTTTCAGTGAGATAAAATGTTGTCGAAGGAAATCTGTAATGTTTCTTAATACGATAACGGTAAATATAGTGAATATACAGACTTGCTAACACTTAATATATTTATTCATTTATTAGCTACAATTAAAAAAAATATGGTAAACTATAATTTCAAGCACATAAATTTAAATATAAGTAGTATGGTTATTAAAATTTACAACTTTTATGTATGACGTCAGATTATTCATTCAGTAATGAAGAAATGTTATTCTATTAAACACTTTAACGTATAATTATAAATTCGTATGGTGTTTTAATAACTTACTTGACATAATTAAGGGAAACATAATTTTTTAATAAAATTATTTAAATAATATTATTTTGGTAGCCTTACCACTTTCTTTGTTTTTTTAATAAACTGAATATCTAAATATTAGTTACAGTGTATATAGTATAACTTTTAACCTAATAAGTTTTTCCGTTGGTAATTTAAAAATACTTGGATATATTTGAAGCAAATATATGAACCTAAAGCAAAGAGTCAATAAACTGTCTCCTCATTCCTAACCTAGAACCTCGCGCAGTATCATAAACACAGAGAAAGTCTTTCAAGTTCAGATGTACGGTTTGGCTTCGCCAATATACAAAATTTACACCGTAACATAAAAGCGTTCCTGGTGAGGTAAGAATAAGATTCGCCGCCGCGAGTAGATAAAGGAGGGGCCACAAATCACGTTCCGTAAGGCGGGAGATCCTGCTTTATGCCGCTCCTTCTGACACGTACGTCCGACCTCTCGCCTCTGTATTTACATAACCCTGAGGGACTTTACCACTAAGACGAGCCGAAATAAAAGCCTCCAATTTAGTTCGCTCCTCCTATTTTATGTTAGTAAATAAATGCGAGCTTGTAAATTGGACTGAAAGTTTGTTCCTAAAGAATTATTTTGAGATTTCTATATTGGGCGTTATCATTTTACTATGACAGCCAACGTATTATGTATTTTAATATAAAAAAATTCATATAAATGACTAAAATGTTCATAAATTCATGTGTACTTATTTATTTATTAAATAATTATAATTCTTTCCCGTTTCGTTAAAATGTCTTTAATATCGAAATCTTGTTGCAGTTCATGACGAGCTGGTTGTAAATTACTTATTACTCTTTTGCTATTACTTGTGACCGGACTTTTTGTTACCTACTAGTTGTTAAATGTTTTAACTTACACGTGGAGGAAACGTTTTCGTCTTCTGAAGTTTTCTACAAGTGTAAGTTAACAATTTAACAACTTGTAGTTAACAAAAGTCTGGTTGCAAGTAATAGCAAAAGTGTAATAAATTACTTTAATATTACCTCACTAATCTCATGGATTTAAGAGTAACTATATAACTCTCCAATCATATACATATATATTATAACTTAACTTTTGTTATAATTAAATTTATATTTTAATGTTATTTATTTACCTTACCTATTTAATGTCCCACCTTCAGGTTTATAAAGAATTAACAATCTTATAAATTTTGAAACATCACTTGCATTTATTCTCTTCAGTTAACTTTACACATTATTCCAAATTTATATTAATATTTTGCAGTGACAGGATTGATATCTTAACTAATATTACAATGATAAATGGTAGACTTCTGAGGCTTTAGATTTCTAATAAAATAACATAACAAAAAAACAGTATTAAAATTTTGTTCTTGCTCTCGGGTCGCTATTACGGGAACTTTGCCTTTTAAATTAGAAATGGTAAAAATAGAATAATTTTTATAAATGTTGATGAAATTAAAATTGTTCTGAACTAAAAGATAGATGTCTGTTTTCTACACTTATATTCAAATAATACTTATTGTTCTGAAGAGTTCCTGGAATCCTGGCCTTTGTTACCCCTTCTGCCTTTACACTTGACACACACAAAAAAAACTTACTTTTATATTTCTAAAAAAACTATTACGTCGCACTTTTTAAAAATTACTTATAAAAAACTCTTTACTTAATGTAACAAATTTAATCTTTTTACAACACTCCCATCCTTGTCCCCACCAATCCGCCTGCCTTTCTCTGAGAATCTCTTCAAAATTTCCTTCTAGCTTCTCCTATCATTTAGTTTTTATTGAAAAATCAAATCTTTCCCACTACCACAATACGTTCTTTGTAAGTTTCCCACAGTTCTACAATTAGCTTAACCTAACGGTACACGGTTATTTTACCAGGCTATATCAGCCGCTGGATTTCCCTGTCTTAACAAGCTGTACCCTTCTTTATTGTCTATGGTTGCCGCACTCAACTTATAGCTTTCCTGGAAAAGGATAATTGGTGGTACTTGCTTTGTCGGCACCTTACAAACTATTTGTGTCTTTTTTTGCTAAATCCTATTGCTATTTATTTTAGCAACTAACTGAATTTAATTTAAAGCCTCGTACTTTATGTTATAGAATATATATATATATATATATATATATATATATATATATACACATACATACCTACACACATACATATATACATACATTCATACCTAGATACATTCATACACACACACACACACACACACACAAACACACACACATACACATATATATATATATATATATATATATATATATATATATATATATATATATATATATATATATAAAGAACTAAGTCAAAATACAAATACAAGAATTATAATTGAATTTATAATAGCCTAAATATCGCAATATGTATTCTTGTGTATTAATAAAGAAATAAGACAAAATACAAATACAATAATAATTATTGAATTTACAATTCAAAGCTTTTTGTTGGCAAACAGTAACAACATCATCAGGAGAATTAAAGAAATAAAATCAACATATGTGCAAACTAGATCTAATAGACAGAGCTGCCAAATCTAAGCCTCATAAATATTCATTCCCAGGAGTTTTTTAATTTCTTTTACAAGTATCATGTTATCTATATTAAAAAATATGTGATTATTATTAATACAATGACTTGCAAAATTTGATTTATAAATTTCTGGCTCTTTATATGCATTATAATGCTCTTTATATCTATCTTTAAGTTTTTTCTTAGTTTGCCCTATATAAACCTTGTTACGTCAGTCACATTCCAATTTATATACACCGTATTTATCATGCATATTAATAATATTATTATTATTCATTATAACAATTAATTTATTATTAGTAAGTATATATATTAGTATTACAGATATGTATATATATATATATATATATATATATATATATATATATATATATGTGTGTGTGTGTGTGTGTGTGTGTGTACACATCCTACTCTCTTCCCATATAAATGTCCTATCTATTAAAAACAAATTTATAAATTAATTCTGCTTCTTTTAGTAGTTTTTCAGCAAAGCAAGAGAAATCTTTAGGGTAGGTGTAAAGGTTTATACTTATTTTATTAATAAACGTTGTGTACCTCCACTCATCCTTTCGGAGCTACTTTAAAGCGTACATTTTGAATTCGTTGTAGAATAGTTTAAAAATTTCATCCAAGTAAAAATATGGTAAATTTGATTCCACTTTAAAAAAAATATTACTGATCAATTGCAGATTACAATGTAAGGCTTGTATTAAAACCTTTTATACGTCACGAGCTATAGTCAGAGACTTAGATGCGTGGGAGAGAAGGTGATATCTCAAGCAGCTGTTTATTTCCTTCTCTCGCGTCTAACCATAGTCGGGAACGAGACACAATATTTGTGGCGGAACGAAATGTATAGCAGCGAGGTACAACGAACATATAGTCAGTGGAGATGGCCTAGTACTCAAAATGTCAAGTAGGCGACTGCATATCTGGTGGTCACGTCTCTTGCTATTTCTCGCGACTTATAATTCTCTGACTATTCTACACATTCTAAAATTATCGCACTCAATAAATGTGTTTAGAATGGCATAACAAATTAACTAAGGCGCCTTATCAATTTGTACCAATACCTTATGTTATAAAAACATTATGTTTACACTATCGCTAAAAATAGTTTTTTTAACCCTTCAACAGCTGTTTATAATTTTAAAAACTGATTCAATCTGTTCTACCCTCAAGGTTACTCTCTTCAGCTTTTATTCAATTTGTACTGAATGTTTATGAGAATTAACTAATAACTATTTCCTTTCAGTCTTTACGTACGACGGAGAGTTCCTAAAACTAACTAAGATCACGAGGTCGGAAATGGGCCCTTATTTGTGCATCGCGTCCAATGGAATTCCTCCATCTGTGAGCAAGAGAATCATGGTCAGCGTGCACTGTGAGTATTTGTTAGATTGTTCCTTGTTGATACTAGTGACACAGAGCTATATAACCGGTTAGATTTAGTATTACTTTACAACTGATTAATGAAATGTATTCAATTTCTAGACCTATGTAAGCTAGTCATTTGTGTGTGCACCACATATGTGAATGGTGTTACTACGCACGGAAAACCAGTTCGTTGTACTAAGTTTTAATACTTGTTATTTGTATAACCTTTATTATTTTTGTACATTGTTAATGGTAATAACTCGGTTTTTATCTAAAATCTCGAAATTTTTTTTCATTTCCTATTTTGTGTCTTGCATGATCTTAATTTGCTTTTTTGTGTTGCTTTTTTTATTGCATGGTTTTTTCTCGTAACAGCTTCATTCGTACAGGTTGTTTTTCTAGAAAACTTTGACAAAGATAAAGAATAAAAGCACTCCAAAACTGTCCATAATTTTACAAAACGGAAAATCCATATTTAGACTGCAATGAACGTTTTTGTTCGTGGCTATACGTTTCCGCAGGAGCTACGTAATGCTTACAATGGACTTCTAAATCAACACTGTTGTGTCTTTCAACACTTTTTCTGTGAATCATACGTCAAAATCTATCACATCGAGATGAAGAAGGGAAACATTTTTGAAATCAGCTGTAATTGAAAATTATATTTATAGTCGAAGGAAGTGGTGAGGATTTGATCTCGAACTGACCGATTGACTCCTTTCATCCCACTAAAGTTTTACAAGTATTTGTACTTGTACATAGTCGCACAAGTTTTGTATACTGCACATCGTCGCAGGTTTTTCATCTTTTTATCATTTCTGATATGGTTTGTACTCAATTGTTTTTTTCGAGTAATATTATTTTTAAAACTTGATATGATTGTGTTTGTTTTAAGTAAATACTGTGATTTTTCGTATTAACCTTAATTTTTTATAAGATATTTTCAACATTTTGATTGAGTCAAAGATACAATCTTGAACCAAAATAATAGACTTCTGGTAGAATATTTAACAAAGAAATAATATATTGAAGAGGTTTTGAAATATTTTAAAATCTATCCACTAGATATTCCAAAAAATACATAATAATATATATTTATGAATAAATATTTCTAAACTATGTGAAAAAATTAAGTAAATACTGTGCCGAAACATTTCCAATTAGACGCATTTTCACGAAGGCCCGCTTTTCCATCCATTACAACACTGATATAGTTTATCTTTACATTAACTCACAATGATAAAGATTGTTTCATGATAATAACTATAGAGCAATATGATAGTCATGATAGAGACATATACAAGTATAATGTAATTCTAAGTGCGGTTTTAATGTTACGAAGTAAATATTAAACATTAATGGGATTTTAGAAAACCTTGACGTTGTTGTAAAAATGTTACGGCGAATGTTAACAAGAGAAAAGTTTTTGTAAATGAAACAAATGTATACAAAAATGTACAAAAATTATGTACAACAATGTATACAAAACTACTAACAATTTACAATACAAAATACAACACAACACCAACAACAACGATAAAATGCAAGCACCAGGCGTGTACAAATTAAACTGCAATACATGCAGCAAATTCTACATTGGGCAAACAGGTCGTAGATTCAAACAAAGAGTCGAGGAACACAAACAGAATACCAACTCAGCATTTTACAATCACATAAAAAAAACAGGACAAATACACTGAAATTTACCTTAACCTATAATTCTTACACATTAACAAAAAAGGACCACATCTCAAGACACTAGAACAATGTGAAATCTACAAACACACAAAGTACAATCATATTAAACGAACAAACATAATTCTAATCACACATACTCTTTGATACTATCAAAAACTTACCTTTAAAACTGTCACCGCTTAACATAACATATCAAAGCAGAAGACACCACATATGAAGATCCCCACATAGCGATCTAAAAGGTTTTGTTGCATTAAGTTTACATAAATTTAAAAAATTTAAAGTTTGGATAGTCATAAACTAATATTAAAGTGATTAATTAAGTTTCACAAAGTGTAATGAACTACAAAATTCAAGAAAAAATGTAGTCATTAAAAAAAAACTTCCTACTGCTTAGAAGAGCTTCCCGTTATGGAATAGTTTATTCCTAATGAATAAGGCTTGGTACATCAAGTTAATGTTTATTGAGATAGGATTGTACTCGTTATACCAAGTGTTGCAACTAAATAATTCTATAGATTAGTTTACGAAATAATTCCAAACTTTACCACGACAATAAAATCTTGAAAATAAATTAAATGTGTTTCGTATCACTTTACTACGTTTTTGCAACCATATTGCAACTAGTTGCTGCAATCAAGGTAAGATGGCGACTATATAACCTGCTTTCAAAACATGTTATTGTCTTTGCAAACTTCTTATCTTTCCTTGCATTAACGATATTGGTCTTTCCAATAATCATATTCGTCTCTTGTGAGACCGATATTTTCAAATGTGTTTCGTATTTCCAAACTGATCATTATTTTTTGCATTTACTCTAACGCTCTTCGCCATCAAGTTTTCCTTCTTTGCAATTGTGTGGTTAGTCTTTGTAAACATACTCGTATTTCATCTTTATTAGCGGTTTATCGTTCTTTATGTTCACACTATCGGTGTTTACATCATACGTACATCATAAGTGATCAGATATTTCTATCACAAAACTAGTTTTGATCATCACCCCTTTAAATTGTTACTACCCGCCTTATCAGACCCGTTTACTTACTTAATAGTTACACTACCAGTGTCAGCAGAAACTTCGTCTGCCCTTGGGAACTTGTCTTTCCGCGGAGTATTTATAAGTTTATCAGTTGGGACCATTTCGATAAGGTGCTTTTTGTAGTTTCAAAATTCTTTTGTATTTAATAGATAATTGCATTTTGTGTGTGCGTTTGTTTCAGTTCATCCTGTGATCCAGGTTCCTAATCAGCTGGTGGGAGCTCCTACTGGTACAGACGTCACTCTGGAGTGTTATGTCGAAGCCTCGCCCAAATCCATCAACTACTGGGTTCGAGAATCAGGTACTTTGAAATATCCCACGACATTCTATATAAAGTATGTAAGTAGAGTAAGTAATGGATAATTTGCGCAACATGGAAGCTTTCTTAGAGTATAACTCTAAAGATGGCAAAGGAGTGTGAATATGAAGTAGATTAAATAGGGACAGTAAAAATAGGGACAATAAATTTCCCAGGGATGTTGAAAAGACGATAATAAAATAACTGTAGAGTATAGATGCACATCGTTTTTGGAATGGTGGACCTATTATTTGCTCATTATTTTCGAGTCGGGCCGCATGACTAAATTTACCGAATTCAACAATTCGAATACGTCTTATTTAGTTGTGCTAACATTTTAAAATATTATATTCTACATTTTATATCCTAACTAAATAGTTACTGCGACTCTACGGAGATTGGATCAGGAAATCTAGCATCTAACTAAGCATTCTGCCAACTAAGGTGTTTTTTTATTTTAAGGCCAGGGTTGCAAAACATTTGTAGAACGGCGTACCAATGAATTGTTCATAGTTTTCGAGCCGGGCCGTAGGAGTAAATTTTCCGAGTTAAACATTAAAATACTTTTTATTTAGTTGTGCTTACATTTTAAAATATTATATCCTACATTTTATATTTTAATATGCGTAAATACCATACATAGCCATTTTATAATATATAATAGCGTGCATACTTTTAACAATGTATTCAGATGTCAGTAATTCTCTATGTTTATAATATGGCAATGTTGATAATAAAACATCTGGTTTAAAAACATGAAACAGTTTTGACGTTAAAAATGTTATAAACAAAAATTAAAGTCTGAAAAATGGTTTATTTTAGTGGAAAATTGAACAATGATTTTTTTTGGTAACTGTTCAAAGTCTATTTCATTGTTTGTGGTTACTATTTTCAAAGGTGATTCCAGGTGACTGTCAGGTAAAAGCGTACGAGCTTTAGATTTGTAGTTTTCATTAACGAATAATCATGCTCACGAATAAAAGTACTACCAACCTAACGGTACGTTTAAAAGAATACTAATCTCAGAATAACCATTTGTAGTATTTTTTTTTTTTAAATCCATTAACGGAATCCATAGACTTTTTATTTTAACTTAATCATGTACTGCAGATTATTAATTTCCATTTTAATATGACCTCAAAGACTGAAATATTTTGCAATATTGTGCTGGCTTTTGCTCTCCTCTATGAAATAGTATTATGTTTCACTAAATAAAAGAGTTTGCGTGCTGTATAGGGGGGAGTTCCTGAAGACATGCTCCCTATTGAGCCATAAAGGCGTGTATATTACGTACATTGTATTCTATAAAGAAGAAGAAGAGAGAATAGATTATACAAGGGTAACGGAAATGACGTATAAATACCTGTGTTACTAACAATGGGAATACCTATGCTATGGATAGGTATTATTTTCTGAAGTAAACCAGTTCCTACCAGGGAGGAAGAAAGACGCCTATTGGCTAGCAACTAGTGGCTAAGGGACTTGAATATCTGGAGATTTTAGTGCACGGATATGTCTGGTATAATCACTGCTTTTGGGAATCGACAAAATACAGTTACGTCTGTTTTCTTTTCCTGGACTATGTTACATCTGCGGTGAATATAACATTCGTGAATGTTCAATAAAGAATAATAGAGAGAACGACATTTGAAACCGGAGACATATGAAGTGAGAATAATGAAGAAACATTATCAGATATCAGAGTCTTTGGAAATAGTAATCAAATAAGAAAATAACTAAAGTAATGATGGAACTAGAATTGAAAATGGCTTTCAAACTACCTATGAATTATTATTTTGTGTTTACTCTTCGACCTTGACCACTGTTACTAGAAGGACTAGATCGTATCGATCCTTTGATGAAACTACTGAAAAATATACTATAGGCAAAATGGGAGTCAAACCGTTTGGTAAGACTTGACATGTATAGTTAATGTACAACTTGAGATATTGTGCAACATACAAGTATATGGGGTTATTGTACCACATATGTAGGGGTTTTGTACAACAATGTGGGGTTATTACACAACATACCTGGGGCTATTGTACAACATATATGTGGTTATTGTACAACATGTGTGCAGTAATTGTACAACAGATGTAGGGTTATTATACAACATATGTAGGGTAATTATACAACATATGTGATATTATTGTAAAATATTTGTGGTGTTATTATACAACACATATTAAGTGATTGTACAACACATGTGAGGCTAATGTACAACATATGTGAGGTTATTATACAACACATGTGGGGTTATTAAGCAACAAATGAAGGGTTATTGTACAACCTAAGGGGAGTTATTGTACTACATATTTGGCTTTATTATACGACATATGTGAGGTTATTATACAACATAGGTTGGGTTATTAAACAACATATGTAGGGTTACTGTACAACCAATGGAAAGTTATTGTAAAACATATGTGAGGTTATTGTACAACATATGTTGGGTTGTTGTACAGCATATGTGAGGTTATTACACAGCACATGTGGGGTTATTGTACAACATATGTGTGGGTATTATACAACATATGTGGTGTTATTATACAATATGTGTGGAGTTATTATACAACAAATGAAGGGTTATCGTACAAAATATGTAGGGTTGTTGTACAACATATGATGGGTTAATTAATAACATATGTAAGGTTACTGTCCAACCTATGGGGAGTTATTGTACACAATATGTGGGGTTATTGTACAACATTTGTTGTCTTATTAAATAAAATATAAAAGGTTATTGTCCAACCTATGGGGAGTTATTGTACAAAATATATGGAGTTGTTATACAACATATGTGGGGTTATTGTACCCCATATGTGGGGTTATTGTGTAACACATTTGGAGTTATTTTACACCAAATGTGAGGTTAATATACAATATTGGTGAGGTTATTGTACAACATATGTGTGGCTATTATACAAGAAATGAGGGGCTATTTTACGTCATATGGGGAGTTATTGTATAACATTTGTGGGTTGTTGTACAACATATATGAGATTAATATACAACTTATGTGGGGTTATTGTACAACCAATTGGGAGTTACTGTACAACATATGTGGGGTTACTGTAGACCATATGTGTTGTTATTGTACATCATATGTGGGGCTATTATAAAACATATGTGGGGTTATTGAACAATATATGTGGGGTTTCGTACAACATACGTGGGGTGTTGTACAATATATATATATATGGGTTATTGTACAATATATGTAGTGTTTTTGTACAACATATGTGGGGTTATTGTACAACATATGTGGGTTATTGTATAACATATGTGGGGTTGGTAAACACTATGTGTAGGTTATTATACAACCTTTGGAGGGTTTGTACAACATATGTTTGGTTATTTTACAACATACGTTAGGTTATTTTACAACATATGTGTGGTTGTTAAACACTATATGTAGGGTTATTGTACAACCTATTTGGAGTTACAACATATGTGGGGTTATTGTAAAACCTATGGGGAGCTATTGTACAACATATGTGGAGTTGTTTTACAACATATGTGAGGTTATTGTAGAACATATAAGTTGTTATTAAACAACATATGTAGGACTATTGTTCAATCATTTGGGAGTTATTGTACTACATATGCAGGGTTATTGTAAAACCTATAGGGAGTTATTGTACATCATATAAGGGTTTAATATACAACATATATGGGGCTATTGTACAATATATATATGAGGTTATTATACAACATATGTATGCGTATTGTACAACGTATGTATATGTGAAGTTATTGTTCAACATATGTTGGGTAGCGAAACTGAAGTAAACTAACTCTCAATTGGGGTTATAGACGGCTGTTTCATTGTATATAAACTGCAGAGCTTAAAGTGATATTTTGCGTTTGTTCATTATAGTTGTAATTATTCTATTATAACCTTGAACTTTTACAAATATTTAAAAGGGAGAACAATTATCTTCTATTATAGATGCCTCAAAGCTCAGGTTTGATATTGTGTTGGAATTAGAGCTTTTCGAGGGCTAATTGGAATGCCGTGGAATGATACAGACGAGAGACAGATCAAGAACAAGATGGAGTAATTCTGATTAATCCTACAACAGTTCGTTATAGTAACTTACCAAATAATAACGGATCTCAGCACACCACTCAGTTGCCTGAACCTTCTCAATGTTATTCCCTTCGGAACATATAATTGCCTTCCTTGCTCAACAAATAAACCTTACGGCTCTACCAGCAAATACATAGGTTTTTGCAATGCAAAACTATTTTAGCAACAATAAAATAATTTTTGTGCAATATAAGCTTTTTTCTTGTGCAATAAAATGATCATTTTTGTAACAAATGTCTTTTTTGTGAAATAAAAACACCAGAAAAAACTTTTTGCGGAAAAACTGCTCATTGTAAAATAATGTGTCATTTTTTATAATAAAAAGACCTATCATGCATAAAAACTCCCTTTATTGTATATTAGAAATATCCTTTTTGTGAAATAAAAAACCCTTTATTATGAAATAATTACATCATTTTGTATAATAAAAATACATTTCTTGCATATAAACACCCTTTTTTGTATAATATTTATAATCTGTAGGACTATATTTTTACAATAATCTGTAGAGTAATGACAAACTTTTATTGTTGAATAATGATGTCCATTGTCCTTTCAAAAAAGAATTCTAATTATTTCACAATTAAAACAATTAAGTAGCTAAGGAACACGAATAAATTATAGTGTGTTATTATTATATTTTTATAAAAATGTTAAAGCTTTTTATGCTAACAGTAATTTACAAATTGGGTTTATACGTATAACTTTAAAACTTGAGCGGTTTGTAATATCTACGCAAACTTTAACTTTAACTTACGCCAATACGGTTTTATGCTTTATAAATTTCGCTCAACAACCACTGTATGACATTAAACAGTTTCAATATTTCGGCGAAATAGAAGGTTTCTTTATGTAAGCTCTAAGGTTAGAACAACACATTTTTACGGTGGCATTATCACAAGAGCTAGGGTAAAGGCCAATTCCCTAAACCACAAAACTCCCCTCGCGTGTTATCTCTTCTTTAACTCCTGCAAGATACGGGCTTACCTACACTTTCTATAGACCATGCTGAAAACATTTTCCAGTGATATTCCAAAATTAGAAATACGTTTCTAAAAATATCTTAAACTAGATTGATTATAACTCGTGTTTGTAGAAAGATAATTATCCTGATAACCAGCTGAATAGCATACATTATAACCAATTTTATGATATGCATACACACACATATATATATATATAAATATATATTAAATATGGTGATATGTTTTCTTGTAATATGGTAATAAATTAAAAATATTTCAAAAACAAGAATACTTTTAATGAATATTTTTATTCAAACTTTTCGCCGATAACATAGTACCAGCATCTTCAGGAAAATAATTATCTAATAAAATATTTTTACAAAATTAAATCATATGTGCCACAAACGACCATATGTTTATAAGTATTGCACTTTATGTAATTTAGTTTGGTGCCTTGATCTCGCTTGAATTTGTTCATCAATTAATTTATCTTTAACTTTATGCTTATAAATTTCCAATGTTTCATATAAACTCATTTTTAATTAATTCTTTTATTAATTTCATATTTTCTATTTCCGGAAACTCGTGTCCATTATTAATAAAATGTGTAGCTAAATTTGATTTGTATATGTTTGGTTTGATATAAGCGTTTAAATGTCCTTTGTATCTTTCTTTTAATTTCTTTTTTGTTTGTCTTACATATAATATATTACAAGTTTGACATTTTATATTATATACTCCATTTTTAATAAAATTAAAACTTTAATAAACAATATCAAAAATCAAAATAATATGCACGAAAGAAATGGTGTATAAAATATAAAATGTCAAGCTTGTAATAAATTATATGTAGGACAAACAAATAAGAAATTAAAAGAAAGATACCATGAACATTTAAACGCTTATATCCAACCAAACATATACAAATCAAATTTAGCTACGAATTAATAATGGACACGAGTTTCCGAAAATAGAAAATATGATATTAATAAAAGAATTAAATAAAGGATTAAAAATGAATATATGTGAAACATTGGAAATTTATAAGCATAAAGTTAAAGAAAAATTAATTAATGAACAAATTCAATTGAGATCAAGGCACCAAACTATTTATAAGGTCATTGATGTTATAGAAAAAGTTACATAAAGTGCAATACTTATAAACATATGGTCGTTTGTAGCACATTTAATTTTGTAAAAATATTTTATTAGATAATTAGACCTGAAGATGCTGGTACTATGTTATCGGCGAAAAGCTTTGAATAAATATTGAAACCTTGTTTTTGAAATATTATTTATGTATATATATATATATATATATATATATATATGTGTGTGTGTGTGTGTGTGTGTGGGGGGGTTTTTAAAATAACACCCAATGACAAAGTATTGTTTGTCATTCTATAGTTTGTGTCTCAAAAAAAGACTTGTTGTGAATTACACGTTAAACCAATATTTACATTCTCCTATATTTACAAGTAATCTTAAAATTTCAAACAGAACATCATTAGAAATTTGGCAATCATGAGAAGTAACGAATTTAATTAAAAGATATCGGTATGTAGATGTTATAGAAATAAAACTGTTGAATAAATATCGAACAAAGTTAAATACAAAGTTAGCTTCATAAAGTTCCTATTTCGCTTATAAAAATATTTACTCCGAAAATTTAAATAAAAAATATATAATTCTCTATCGTTGTTTTGAAATAATTATGTATAATAAAGACTTTAATGAATTGCACAAGCAAATATATAAGTAGTTATTAAATTAACCTTTATAGATCTTCGATGTTTTCAGTCATTTCCCTATATTTATTCTTCAGACCAATCCACTACTTTTTTATGTTAAAATACACAATAAATGGTCTATTCCTGATTATTTATTATTACATACAAGGTATCAGATACATTTTATTACACTATTATTTTATTATAATATAAAATAGTTTAAAGTGATTGAATAACTATAATTAACTATTAAATTATTTTCAGAAACGTTTTAAATTAGTACTTAAAATATACAGTGTAACATAATAACTGAGCAATAAGAAATGTTTTGTCTAAAATACTTTATTATATTATAATTAATTCCAATAAACGTTATTCATAAACAAAGTGGAAATATCATGTGGACATTGTTACAACTCACCTTCAAGTATCTTAAATCTGAAAGTGATAACATAGTAAACAGATTGTATTATAATCATCGTGTTCGGATTCGGAAATCATCGCAACTATCCGTTTACTTTCGGATATCCACGGGAATATCCACGGGTTCGTATGAAGCGAAAGGAACGCTTCTACATCCTATAATGAGTCAGAACCTACTATGAGGTTCTTACTTGAAAATGGTATTTGTTTATAGATTTCATGAATGATAATTGCGTTTTATTTATAGATTTTCATGATTGATAATTGTTTATATTTATAGATTTCTATGATAAGTATTTTTTTTTAGATTAGATACATATTTTTTAAAATGATTTTCATCATAGGTATTGGTTTTTTATTTATAGACTTTCGTGATAGGTAATAGCTTTAGCCGCAAATGACTAGAAACTCCACAGATCCTCAGACGTTTCTGTTATATCGACTCCGTGCGGGAAGTGTGTTTCATATCGTCATACGATTGTTTCACTTCCGAAGCACGGGCAAGGGGTTAATATATAGTTTTGTTTCCACTATAAAGACGTCATTGTAATGTTTAACGCCTCATGGATCTCACAGCTTCCCAAAACTCTAGTGGTTGTGCGTCGTACCACTTTACTCCACTCCTAATTTTAGATATACTTTTTATTGGCTTAGGTTTGTTGAGGCTTTTAAATGTTATGTAAAATTAGGATAACAATAAGATCTTATGGCAACTCTTTGTATTTATTTTCATATACACACTAGTAACTCGTAACAAATTATATATATTGATAGAAAAATCTCAAAGACCGAATTGTTTTGCTACATTTCTAAGTTTCAGATGTGATTAACATAATGGTAGACTACTGTTTTCACAAGAATAGGAAACTAATATGCGTAAATAAGTGTTCAGATGTTTATAGTAAAACTATAAACATTCTCATTTTATTAGAACTGAACATATTTACTGAGAAACTCTTCTAGTGACAAGAGCAGACACGTTTTGGCGCTTCAAGTCATCCTTCATCCTCTTAGGCGGGTGAAACAAAGGCTGGCTGCTTTATTCGTAGCTACTGTCAACTGCGCTCACTGATTTCTTTCATCTGCGGGACCTAAAGGTGTTTACTTTCTTATCATGATTGCTTTAACAAGAATGGAAAATAATGGACTTTCAGGAGTTATAGATGTCTTTGATACACTTGTCCAAACCTGTGAAATGTTGACTTTGAGTGTAGGAAGTATGCCTAATTCTAAATACTCTCCTGTATCTCTGTATTTGAAACTCACAATGTCCTAATACTAAACCCATAGAGTTACACTATCAACTTTTATATAATTATATTCTTCAGTATGCACATTTTCGTTCACTTCTTTTGTTTCATCACTGCTGCTGCCATTACTAACACGTTCAAGATGGACATCTTCCAGTACCTCAAAGTTTTCAATTATAATCCAACATAGTCCAACAATGCTCACTATTCCGTTATGCATATTTATTAATGCTATTAATAACGTCTTATTAGCAAAAATAGGCAATAGAAAAAAATCAGAACAAATGTTAGTGCTATAGTACCCCTAATTTCACACTGTTAAATGACAAATTATTTAAGACGAATGCAAAAATATTAGATGACTGGAACTCCTCTGACCTTTCCAGGGAAAGTGGTAACGAAGGTATGTGACCTCTCAAGGTCATAATTTTTCCGAACGGTTAATAGCAGCCAATTTAATTTCCCTTGGGCACAATATTATCCCTTGTGACCATCGGGTTGTTGAGCTTCATTTGTGCTGCTTATATTGATGTTACAGCAAAATACTTATACAATTCTTTAATATAAAGTTCTCTGATTTAAATTAAAATTCATTTGTTTTTGGTAAATGTACAAAACGGGTATAAGCAATTTAGAAATGTCGAAACAAATTGGTGGTAGGGAAATTCTGATTATATTTTCGAATTCAGTGTGCAATGTTATAAACAACTTTTGTGATAATACTGAAGTTGCCCAGTGTAGTCAGGTTATAAAAGTCATACAAAACTTTTGTTCATATAAAATACATTTTCATTCTAACACTTAACATAAAAAAATAGTAAAACAATTAGGCTGTCGGAAACGTAAGAATGTTCACTTAAGAAACGTAAAACAATAAGTACTGATTAAGCCACAACGATAAAAATTAAACCGTCAACTCTAAATATCACTACACAATAGTTTATTAAAACAAACACACAAGTTCATAAAACAAAATAGTTTCGGTGACGTAGTAGCGAAGCACTGTGAAAGGTGACATCGTCGCCAAAACAAATATGATTGCTTTATGAACTTGTGTGTTTGTTTTTTTAAACTAATGTGTAGTGAGATTTATAATAAACGGTTTAATACTTACCGTTGTGAATATTTCTCACTAGCTAGCTCTAATTGACCTAATACTCAATAAGTATTTATCAAATTATTAAATGATTATGAAAGTATACATTTGAGTGTCTTCTGCCTTTCCTAACATTAAAGCATTGATCTTCGGTGACGCGTTTCGGTTTAATTCCATTTTAAAAACTTTATTCTGCACACTTAAATTTTCAAAATTCCAATATATATTTTTTGCTCAAGCCTTGATTTCATTCTTGTATAGCAGAGGTCTTCAAATGGCTGCCCGCGGGCCAGGTCCGGACCGCGAGCTCGTTTTGAACGGCCCGCGCCAAATATTTGAGTTGTCTCACAACAACACAACTTTGCACACTGACGCAGGAGGCGTGACACCAAGGGACATGTGGTCAAACAATAGGTTCCCCCACTATCCCTCCCCCTACAGCGTAATTCCGGTTACTTATGGGTCCCCTTACTTACCCGGACGGTCTGGTCTAGCGACAGTCTCTTACTATCGGTGTCGGACGTCGGTGTCATTGTCACTCTTGAGCTATCTGCTGCTAGTACATGGACATTATTTCAGTGCCGTTGTCTGCATTTATTGTGTTTAACGTTTTGTCGGGTGTGTTGTAAGTTTTAAAAGTGAGTTGTTTAAATTTATCAACAGCTACTATGGAAGGTAAGAAAACAAACGTTGACAGCGAAAATAGACAATTCCTGTCAGAATGGACTGATAAATATTTGTTTATACTTCCAAATCGCGCTGGTGCCGTACCTGTATGTTTAATATGTCAGCAGACTGTATCTGTTGTCAAAAGTGTGAACGTCAAACGTCACTTTGAGACAAAATACAAGTCTTTTGATGAAAAATTTCCAATTGGCAGCAATTTACGCAAGTCAAAAGTTGATTCCTTAAGTGCCAGTTATTCAACTTCCACTCAAATAATGAATCCATCTATGACAGCGCAGGAAAAATGTGAAGAAGCGTCCTTGTGCATTTCTTAGACTCTCGCTAAACATATGAAACCCTTTAGTGATGGAGAAATAGTTAAAGAATGTATGTTAGCAGCAGGGAGTGCATTATTTGACACCAAACAGGACGTTGTTGACAGTATTAGTCGTATTCCTTTTTCAGCAGCTACAACTACTAGAAATACAGAGATTTTAGCAGATGAAAATAATAAAATGTTAAAGCAGCTACAGACAGTTATTCATTGGCCATAGATGAGTCATGCGACATTACTGATATGGCTCAGCTAGTAGTTTTTGTGAGATTTTTAGATAAAGCTAAAGACCAGTTTATTGAAGAACTTTTAACTATCATACCAATGGAAGGTCAAACCCGTGGAGAAGACTTGCACAAAGTTTTAATGGAGTTTTTTGAAAATGCTAGTTTTGATCCTAAAAAGTTAATTTCGATAACAACAGATGGTGCTCGTGCAATGACTGGTAAAAACAAAGGTTTGGTTGGTCAAATAAAAAGTGACGCTAAATTCAATGAAAATCTGCTATTCTACCATTGCATCATTCATCAAACTGATTTGTGCTGCAAACTGAGCCCTTCTCTTGAATGTAAAATGCAGGTTGTAATTAAGATCATCAACTTCATTCGTTCAAAGTCTTCTCTACGCCACCGTGAGTTCAAAGCTCCCCTTCAGGAAACTAATGTACAGTTTGAAGACTTGCTTCTTCATAACAATGTTCGGTGGTTGAACAAGGGTTTGTTTGGTTCTTCAACTGTTTTTTTCAGTTATTAACGATATTAAAGTGTTTCTGTCTGAGTGCAAAGAAGACATCGCAAGTGAATACTTAGGCTTCCTACTTGACACAGAACTGAATGTAGCTACGATTGCCTTTCTAACAGATATCTTCAGACATTTGAATTTCTTTAACTTAAAGCTACAAGGGAAGGTCTGCTTGTGTGTGAACTTTACACGGGAAGTTAGGAGTTTTTCAAACAAAATTAGTATCTGGTGTGAAGATATCTCTGATGAACGATTGCACTTTTCTAACCTAAAATCTATTTGTGACGAAACTGATGGTATTGATATCAAACCATTTCAAAAATTTTTGAAAGATTTGAAACTTGAGTTTGAAACTAGGTTTTCTGATTTTGGGAAAATAGGAAATGTTGTACAAGTCCTTAAGAAATGCTTTTCTTTAAAACCAAATGGTGAAAGGACAAGTAAAGCAGAGAAGATTATCCACTCAAATAAGGCTGCCTTGCAAATGGAGATGGTCGACTTTCAAGAAGACATCGGTTTGAAGGACAAATTTAGTCAAGTCCCCAAAGATCTTCCTTGTGACCAGTTTTGGATTAGGTATGTTAGCCCTGAGAGATACCCGGAGATGAGAAAATTGGCAATTAAGTTGTGCACAATGTTTGGCTCAACGTACCTGTGTGAGTCAGCGTTTTCAAAAATGAACTTTATTAAAAATCGTTTTAGATCACGTCTGACAGATAATCATCTTAACAACTTGCTTAGAATTAGTTGTACAGCCTCAACTTTAAACTTCAAGGAAAATGTTCAAACTAAAAAATGTCATTTTTCTCACTAAAATGTATTTTATATCAGTTTCAAGATATATTGTTCTCTTATTGTAGTATCTTTTGAGTCTAAATATAAACAAATTACTTTACTTCTTTGTTCAAATGTGTTTAAGTTCTTTACCCCATGAATATATATATATATATATATATATATATATATATATATATATATATATATATAAAGGCCCGCGGCGGACTTTAGAAAGTCCAAAACGGACCCTGACTAAATGTAATTGAAGACCACTGTTGTATAGTGTTGAAACTGCACCCTCCACCCCACCCCCACTCATTCCTTACTCATCGTTACCGCGCAGATTTCCCTTCTATTAGTTCACTCCAACACTCCTTAGATCCGTTAAACTAATCAAAAATTTTAAACCTTTGCAAATATTGTCTTATTGTAAATATAATTGTTTTAATTATTATAATTGTTGTTAATTATAATAAATTGTAAATTCAATTATAAATCTTGTATTTGTATTTTGACTTATGTTCTTTATATATATATATATATATATATATATATATATATATATATATATATATATATATATATATATATATATATATATATATATATATATATATAGTATATATATGATGTATATATGTGATATATACTTGATATCCATATATATATATATATATATATATATATATATATATATATATATATATATATATATGGATATAAAATATTCAAAATCAGGATTCACATAAAGTTTTAGTTAGCAGGGAAAAACTAAACTGGTTTTATTAACATTGAATGCCTCTGGGTTAATTTATAGTTCTATTGTTCTGTAAATTTTCTTTTACAATGAATTATTGTAATTTTCATCCCTGATGATGTTGGTACTGTTTACCAACGAAAAGCTTTGGATATAAATTAATAAATATTCTTGTATTTGAATAACCTATGTTGTTTGAATATATATATATATATATATATATATATATATATATATATATATATATATATATATATATATATATTTATTCTAACACTTCTTTGTTAAATCGTGGATTGTTTTCTTTCAATTTACCTTCGTTTTTTACTTATTAACTTTCAAGCGTTATAAGTTTCATTTAACTTATTTATTATAACTGATTGTTATTTTATTTATTAGGATTCGGTATTAGGCGCCACATATCACTGACAAGAGAAGTATGATTGTGTATAATATTAATTCTCTGGATTACACTGGAATAACAAACAAATTACAGGTTGTTAATATAATGTAATTAATGTAAATCAGGAAGAATTACAATAATATTTTTGAATGAGCATTTCTTACTTTATTTTAATTTTCACTTACTCAATTAATATTAACCTCAATATATAGTGTATATATACGATGTATATATATATATATATATATATATATATATATATATATATATATATATATGATATATACTTGATATCCATATATATATATATATATATATATATATATATATATATATATATATATATATATATATTGTAACATTTATAGAATGGGCTATATAATGTTCTTTAAGAATTGGAAAAATATATTAGAAATAACTCACATAAAATTTAAAAAGAAATTCATTGAAAGATTGGTTAGGTTAAATTGAAATTAAATTTAGGTAAAAGCATAGAATTGTAAACAAGGTATTTACTGTAAAATCGATTAGGAAATGTGTTATATCAAAACCCCTAACACATAAATTAAAACAAGATAATCTAATAATAATTATATTCAAACAAAATTGTAAATATTAGTAACATAGGGCATAAGTAATTACTTGAAGGAAAAAGTGAAATACGATTGTAAACAATGAGAATTGAAAGGTTATGTTCTATGAGTCCAGTCAAAACACACACAATTCGAATTATTACAAAAGTAAAACACAAAGACACTTCACACACTAATAATAATAATTAAATAAACATTGGAAGGTTTGTTAAGGATCGGAAAATTGAAACAGTATGTTAACCAAATTAAAACGGTGAAAATTGTTCGTTGACATTAACAGATGTAGAAAGCAAGAAGTAGGTCAGTTGCAGTCGACTCTAGTGGGAAGGAGCGGAACTTCGTTAAATTAGAGCATATGATTTCTTTTTGAAGAAGGAAGCCGCCATATTAAAAAAACAAACAATTGTTTAAAATCTAAGGACGCATAGTTAGAGTCAGTCTGGCGTGGGACGCCGAGGAAACGGACCTGCCCTGTGCAGTCAAAATTCAATTTGAAAGGAATTCGTCAAAATTATACAGTTTTGTGAGGAAACTTGGCCAGATTAAACAGGAATAAGTGAATTAAAAGATATAGTACAGGGTTAATATAATTTGAAAGAACTAAAACGAATTTAAGTGTGTAAAAAGTGAAATTTGAAGAGAACGGAATCTTACGTAAGCGACCTGCAGAATTTCGGTATTTGATAAGTTAAGTATGTATAGCGCTATAAAAAATAAACTTTAGTGGACTCTTAGGATAATAGGGAAGTTTAATTTTGTACATTAGAATATCTTGTGATTAATAGTAATAAGATCATAATCCAGTTCAAATAGTTTCGCCTTTTTGCTCATTCCAAATTAAAGTTTTTCCATCAGGAAAATATTTATTAAAACAAATTTCAAAATTTAATATTGTTTTTCAAAATTTATTTAATTAACCAAAGAAGTAAAAATATAGCCCATGCTATAAACCCCGAGATAGTAAGAGATCGTAAAATTAGCCTAGGGTATATAAAACATTTGTAACTAAAAATCAAAGAAAGTGAGTTTAGTATATTGTGTTAAAATTTGTTAAGTTTATTTTTGTTCTGTGTATTGTTTAAAGGTTGAAATAAAAATTGTTATAGTAAAGAATTATGAATTGTTCCTGAGTAGTGTTTTTGTTTTAAATAGAAATTTGATATCATCAATAAAAGTAAATACTTTATAATATATATATATATATATATATATATGGATATCAAATATTCAAAATCAGGAATCACACAATGTTTTAGTTAGCAGGGAAAAACTAAACTGGTTTTGTTAACACTATAAATGCTTCTGGGTTAAATTATAGTTCTATTGTTCTATCTATTTTTTTAACCAGTGGATTGGTTTTTCTTTTAATAACTTCTTGTTGTAATTTATGTCTACTTCGTACGCAGCCCTAAACCTTGTTTATTGTCTATATTGTTATAGTTTATTATTTTGAGTAGTAAATACATAAAAATTATATGTTTTAAGTAGTTTTATTAGAACATTTATTTATAACGATTTATACTAAGCTTTATTACCGACAAAATAATGGAAAATCTACTGCAGGGAGTTTTGCCGGAAAATATCTTTACATCGAGCAGACTTGGGTTAAAGACGTTTGGGAACCAATGATTAGGGTAATCTCATCGCACAGGAAAGTATGTATTCGTATTATTAAACGCTGTGCGTTGTTTATTGGTAAATACTTCCATTAGATGGGTAGATATGTTTTATCGTTCACTATCGATAGGTGTACAAGTAGTCTATAAGAAACTTTATCTATAGTTTAAAGTAGCTCTAGAGTTAGCCACTTGCTTTGTACATTACAAATGCTTTAATTTAGTATATAAGTAACTGTAACCTTCTGATTGCTCTCTGGGCACTACTATATTCGAGCAAATCTCCAAACATTAAACGGTTAAAAATATACATTTTAAAACCTAAATTGTTTTTAAATGTTGTTAAAGTTGATATTTTTATCGCTTGACCATATATTATTGTGTATTTTTTATTTCACGTTTGACCGAGCTTTGATGTTTCAGGAGAGATGGTTATATCAAGCGAGAAGTACGAGGTGCAGTCGATATCCAAGTCTCTGTTTGAAGTTAAAATGATACTGATAATCCGAGGTTTCACGAAACTCGACCTCGGCTCGTATCGATGTATCGCAAAGAATTCCCTCGGCGAAGTCGAAAGCAACATTCGGCTCTACGGTAAGTACTCAATGTTTGCAAAACTTTCTAAATATGGAAAAATCTTGTCTTTTAGAAGTAAAGTTAGGAAAAGTAAGTAAAAGTAAATTAAGAATAATTTTACATATAAAATAGAAAACAAAAATTTTAATTTACACTTTGGTAATAAAAGGAAAATATCCCAAAGAATACTGAAGTTTTTTAGTAGGACATTTTGAAAGCCTACTTTTGAACACATGCTTTTAATATAAATGATTCGAGAAGAATAACAGCTAAGTCATATTTTTTAGTTATTTTTAAAATCTAGTATGTTGAACAAATATATTTTTCGTTTCTATAGTTGAATTTTAACAAATAATATGACATACGCATGTTATGAGGTAAAAAAAAATTATATTGCAAAATGTATATGTATTATTATATAATTTATAAAGTATGTAATAAGGTAGGTCAGGTTATCTATTTAAAAAGTAAATCCTACATAAAAACTAAAAAAAATATGGTGTAGAGCAGTGGTTGTCAACGTTTCTCCGCTGGCGACCCACCTCCCCCTATCGGAACATCTGTACGGTTCAACGGTCCATGGTGGAGTGAAAAACAACATATGTATTGTATCTTGTATATATATATATATAATATTAAATATGATATATATTAATATATTATATTATGTTATATTAGAATGAATATATTCATTAAAAGTATTCTTGTTTTTGAAATATTTTAAATTTATTAATTATATATATATATATATATATATATATATATATATATATATATATATATATATATATATATATATATAAGAAAAAATAAGAGAAATATAAATACAAAAATAATTTATTGAAATATACAATTCAATAAATAATTCTTGTATTTTTATTTCTCTTATTGTTTTCATTGATATAGAAGATTACATAATCTAATATATATAATAAATTAAAAATATTTCAAAAACAAGAATACTTTAAATGAATATTCTTGTTTTTGAAATATTTTTAATTTATTAACTATATTACAAGAAAACATATCACCATATTTAATATAATATATATATATATATATATATATATATATATATATATATATATATATATGAAAAAATAAGAGAAATATAAATACAAAAATAATTTATTGAAATATACAATTCAATAAATAATTCATGTATTTTCATTTCTCTTATTGTTTTCATTGATATAGAAGATTACATAATCTAATATATATAATAAGTTAAAAATATTTCAAAAACAAGAATACTTTAAATGAATATTCTTGTTTTTGAAATATTTTTAATTTATTAACTATATTACAAGAAAACATATCACCATATTTAATATATATATGGTGATTGGAACGCGGGTTCCAATTATTAAATTATTCACTGATTAAAATATATAAATTTTCATTAGAACTTACACAATTTGGCGTGAATACATTTCAACTCCTTCCACAATCATCTTCAGGTGATCAGTAGAAGTCCTACTCCACTACCTCTAAAATGCCACGGTAACTATGGCAACCAAGGAACCATTCATTCTGAATATGTTCCACTGAGTTCCTCTACCTTCAGGCAAACCAGTGCTTCAGGTTTCTCTTATAGTGTGTGCGAGTTGTCTTAAAAATTTATTTGTGTGTTATGAAGCTATGGATGAATAATACGGCTAAAAGAATACAATTTGACTTACTTAGATTTTCTGATAGTTTTAGAATCGAATCTAGACCCATCTGAAACCCTTTTGCGACCCAGCAATGGGTAGAGACTCATCGGTTGGGAACAGTTGCTGTAGCGTACTAAAAGTTTTTATTTAAAAACCTTTTTTTTACATAATTTATAAAATGTTTAACACAATTTTAAATATATTTCACCACTATCGGTGATAGGTTAACACGCATCACTTGTATTCGCACAGTTTAGCACATCACTGATAACGGTGACATCGTTCCCGAAACTAGTCTGACAATTAAACGGGGATTTAATGAGAATATCAGTATACATTTTAAAGTGTTTCTCTGAAACAGATTCACGAGCACCTATGTAATAATTAACTATAAACAAAATATAATACTTAGTTTTAAATAACACAATTCTTTTTAATATAATTATTGAAAAAAAGTTTATGCATAAACATTTCAAGGATTTTATGCATTAGATGTATGCTTTCTAATGAATTATACACAATTTTCTCCAGAACGATTTTGAATCAAAATAAACCCGTCGTTTTTCTAAATTTATATTTCATAAATTTCATAAATGTTTTTACCTATTTGTATGAATTTTTGTGTTTTTATTTTCTGTTTTAGCTTATTTTACTACTAATAATAAATATTAATATTTTCAGAAATTTTCCTACAAACATAGAGATTATTTGGGGGATTAACATGTATTTTTACAGTGAAAATGTTATTGTTTATAGTTGTATAGTATAATATGTTTAAACACCATACTTGTTTGTAGAGACTCTGTGGCCTTGACTAATATCCATGTCTCGATTAGTTTAATATTTACTATTTTTTTAATGTTCCCTCCGCCTATTGGTTTCTGATTTATATATATAACTGTAAAGCGATGTTATAACGATGGTTGGTCTATCCCTTTAACATCTAGGATATTCTCAAACACGTTTTATACAATATAAATCAACTGACTTTAAGATGTGTGCATCAGAAGTGATTAAGAAGTTCTACTTTTGGTGAATAAAGTTCTAAACAATTCTTTTCGCGTTTACCTATATAGCGTCATTATCGTGGTTGCAGTTGTAACAAAGAGACATCGTTTTCTTTTATGTTGGCACTACTGATTCCCTCGTCCTTTGCTTATTGTGTTGACACGATTACCATCATTAGCTTGTTTGTAAGGCTGAAATACCTTTTAACTGGTTACAATTTCAAGACATCCTTTCTTTGTTATTGTACTTTATTTACTTACCAGAGGAGTTTTATCTCAACAGTATTTCCATTTCTATTTGTTCAGGACTTCAATTGAATTTGTTCAAGATTTAATTATTTTTGTGAAAATTTGAAATTGTTGTCAGTTTATGATAATTGTAATACAATTTATTGAATTTAATAAACGTAAGATAATATAATAAATTAGCAGGAATAAGGAAATATTTTGTAATAATAAATATTCATGGAATTAGCATCTTACATAATTCGTTACTGTTATTTTGGTAAATTTTAAAAATAGATAACTTTTTTACATTCAAACACGTGATACACAAAAGTGACCCCATTCTTTTGTTCGGCTATTTATATAAAACTACTAGTTGACGCCGCTAAATTTTTATTGCCAAAAAGTCAATGAATGGCGTGTTAACTTTAGCTAAACTTAATTTAGTGTTTTATTAACATATTAATAGCTAGCCTTAAAGTAGTCGATCGAGAAAAGCGTGAGAGTAAAATTTCTTGATTTAATTTTATTTATTGAAGTACATTCAGATATAAAATATTTTTTGTATATTGTTTGAAATGTTTTGGAAAATAATTTTAGATTGTTGAGTGTTGCCTAGCATCGAAAATGTGGAATGAATTCAATGAAATATCATAAAATAAGATAAGACAAAAAGTCATATTTTATGCTTTTTTGGCACTTGAAAATTATACGTTGGAAAAATATTAAGTCACCAAAAACCTCCTCAGGAATATACTCAACAATTTTCAAAAGTTTCGTTGTGATTGGTTTTTGTAATGCATAAGGCTCATACAAGCACTCATTTACACACACACACACACACACACACACACACACACACACACACACACACACACACACACACACACACACACACACACACACACACACACACACACACACACACACACACACACACACACACACACACACACACACACACACACACACACACACACACACACACACACACACACACACACACACACACACACACACACACACACACACACACACACACACACACACACACACACACACACACACACACACACACACACACACACACACACACACACACACACACACACACACACACACACACACACACACACACACACACACACACACACACACACACACACACACACACACACACACACACACACACACACACACACACACACACACACACACACACACACACACACACACACACACACACACACACACACACACACACACACACACACACACACACACACACACACACACACACACACACACACACACACACACACACACACACACACACACACACACACACACACACACACACACACACACACACACACACACACACACACACACACACACACACACACACACACACACACACACACACACACACACACACACACACACACACACACACACACACACACACACACACACACACACACACACACACACACACACACACACACACACACACACACACACACACACACACACACACACACACACACACACACACACACACACACACACACACACACACACACACACACACACACACACACACACACACACACACACACACACACACACACACACACACACACACACACACACACACACACACACACACACACACACACACACACACACACACACACACACACACACACACACACACACACACACACACACACACACACACACACACACACACACACACACACACACACACACACACACACACACACACACACACACACACACACACACACACACACACACACACACACACACACACACACACACACACACACACACACACACACACACACACACACACACACACACACACACACACACACACACACACACACACACACACACACACACACACACACACACACACACACACACACACACACACACACACACACACACACACACACACACACACACACACACACACACACACACACACACACACACACACACACACACACACACACACACACACACACACACACACACACACACACACACACACACACACACACACACACACACACACACACACACACACACACACACACACACACACACACACACACACACACACACACACACACACACACACACACACACACACACACACACACACACACACACACACACACACACACACACACACACACACACACACACACACACACACACACACACACACACACACACACACACACACACACACACACACACACACACACACACACACACACACACACACACACACACACACACACACACACACACACACACACACACACACACACACACACACACACACACACACACACACACACACACACACACACACACACACACACACACACACACACACACACACACACACACACACACACACACACACACACACACACACACACACACACACACACACACACACACACACACACACACACACACACACACACACACACACACACACACACACACACACACACACACACACACACACACACACACACACACACACACACACACACACACACACACACACACACACACACACACACACACACACACACACACACACACACACACACACACACACACACACACACACACACACACACACACACACACACACACACACACACACACACACACACACACACACACACACACACACACACACACACACACACACACACACACACACACACACACACACACACACACACACACACACACACACACACACACACACACACACACACACACACACACACACACACACACACACACACACACACACACACACACACACACACACACACACACACACACACACACACACACACACACACACACACACACACACACACACACACACACACACACACACACACACACACACACACACACACACACACACACACACACACACACACACACACACACACACACACACACACACACACACACACACACACACACACACACACACACACACACACACACACACACACACACACACACACACACACACACACACACACACACACACACACACACACACACACACACACACACACACACACACACACACACACACACACACACACACACACACACACACACACACACACACACACACACACACACACACACACACACACACACACACACACACACACACACACACACACACACACACACACACACACACACACACACACACACACACACACACACACACACACACACACACACATATATATATACATATATATATATATATACAGCTTTATGCATACAGTGATAATTATTAATCGATCAAATCAACCCTACATTGGAACCACCAATTTCGAAAATAAAACATAGTACATTATTTAGCAAAATACGTTCCCAGGATTAAAATTTTAAAAATGTGTGGTGGAAAGCTTTTTGTTTACACAAAACATGTATTCGCTGGTAATAATCGAATCAGTATTTTGTTTAAAAAGGAAATCACTGTACAAGGGATTAATTGGGGTTAGTACTCATGAATAAAAACTTTAATTGTTACATGAAAAGAATATTCTAAGAACTAGGAAAAATGAGCTTTTCGTTAGTAAAGCAAAGACATTTTTCAATTAAGAAAACATTAGCTACTAGGAGACGATGAAATATTACAAGTCAACTAAGCTCATTTATATCGAATAAGTACATAAAGGGAAGAACAATATGACAGATACGTACAACAATGGTGGACAGTACAGTGGCTAACGGCTCTGGAGCCCGGACAATGAAAAAGAACATACAGAAACAAATAAATGCGGTTGGAAAACAGTATTTGGAGATGTTGTAGATACACATTAGAGGATCATATAAGAACGGACAAAAACAAAGAAATAATGAATGTAGAGACGTCACTTGGACACCGTATAACGAAAGCAGCTTTCCTGGTGCTGACATATAGGAATAATGACGGATGACAGATTGCCATTAAATACTTGGAAATGGATCCCAAATAGACAAAGAAGCAGTCATGGTACAGTGAGATTATAATAGCTACTAATAGAGTAAATATAGAAGTTTCATGGCATAACATGAAACAATGACGTTATAACTGCGATAGACGACCAAAAACTCTGTAATAAAGGCACTGGATTCACATTTATATATAGGCCTATATATATATATATATATATATATATATATATATATATATATATATATATATATATATATATATATATATATATATATTTATTGTAATAATTTCTTTTATTATAACAATATTATGAATGAATTCTTTAAAAAGTATTTTTTCAATAATTTCAATCAAGGTAGGTTAGTAACTTTTCTAATTTATTTTAAGATAAATAAATTTTCTAGAGCTTTCCTTTTTTTATAACAAGTTTAATGTGTCATTTAAAACACTTTCTTAACAATTATAAGTTTTATTAATAAATTACAAATGTTTTTCTTTTTTAAAGTTTTACAAATTTACTATAAGTTTCCTCTTTTATTACAAGTCTTATTATTCTAAATTGTATTTCTCTTTTGGGCAGCAACAATTTTTATTTAATTTAGCCTAAATTGAGTTTAATTTTGGTTTCTTAAGCTCTCTTAATCTCGGGTTATCTGGTAGGTTTTAAATTTTGAATAATGACATTTTATTTGGCACTCTAAAGTACAAGAACAAAAAAACTAAGCTATAAATGTTATAAACTATGTTACAAATTAATTTATTTCTAAGTAAAATTGTTCCTTAATACTCTCTCTAAATGTTTTCTTTTATAGTTTAATTTTATAATAAATTCACTGGTTTCTTTTTTTTTATAAATGTCTGATTGCAGAATTTCAAAATGTAGTAATGGATCTAGCCTAGATACTTAAGTGTTTTAGATTGCAGATTCCACTTTTCAGCCATTATCAAATATTTAATAAGATCTTTTTAAATAAATAGTTGTAATTAATTTTCTTGAAAGTATTTCGTAGAGTTAATTGAATTCGAGACTAACACTCCCGCTCTAAGTTTAAATTCTTCAAACTTTATTGGCCTATTCTGAAACACGTCTGTCTTGCTTGAGTTGGTGTGTAGAACTGAAGCCACGCTAGCCAAGCATTTCAAAATGGCTAAAACAAACTATTTCCTTTTTTTTAATTGTTGTTACCGGCTTTACGGATGCTGTATTCACTGCCTTTTGTACATTTCATGTTCTTAATAACTAGATTTTAATTTCTCTGCAGGTAACTGCATTTAAATATTACATCTCCCGATGAAGTTTAAATTATCAGCTGTTCTGTTCACAATGTGCGCGCATCTTACTTAATACGCTAGTCTACCAGTCTTGGTCAACTTTTGTGCAATCTTAAAATGGTTTCACTTTTACTTAACACTTAAAGGCTTTTACTATTATTTACATTGTTTTAGTGTTCTTTTTAAACTGTTACACATTAAATTGATTTTATTATATTGTTTGTTTTACAGTGGTTATTGTTCTAAACTTGTAATTAAATATTTCGATTTTGCTAATTTAGGTTATGTTTACATTTTTCTCTTTTTTCATAATTGGTTATTTTATGGTTTGAATTTACTTACATATTTATATTATATTATACATAGTGCCTTTCTAACTTGCTATTCCAAAAAATATATATATATATATGTATATGAAACGAAAGAGAGAGGACTTATGTTTATATTTGTAACATTATTTGTGCTTTGTTTTTGACATATTATAGACAGGTTATAAAATAGGGGGAAAAGAAGAATTATTATTTAATACAGTTTTTATTTTAGACGAGTTTTAAAAATTTGTATGATAAAATGATTTTATCCGATTTTTGTTTTAGTGTATTTAAACAAAATATTTTAATCTTGACCAAATTTTGTTTTTAATTTGTTTACCTTATTTCTTAAAGCATTGTTATTTCTTATGCATATCCTTATTTCACATATTATTTTTTGTTTCAGATATCTATTTTTTTAATATTGATTCCTGAAGTTCCAACAATGGTTTTATTTCCCTGTAGTTAGTTTTAGATATGTACAACACATATTTTAATGATAGTATTTAGATAATAATTACATTTGATGTTTACAAATACAAATTTTCCTTTAACGTTAATAAGTTAAATAATTTAAAACTTATTAGAATGGAAGGCAGAACGGGAGATAGAGTAGAGAGGAAGAGCAATGGAAGATAGAAGAAAGAGATGGAAGAAGAGAGGAAGGGGAAAAAAGTTACGCTGAAGGTAAAAAATAAAGATAATGAGAGGGGAAATGAAGATATTTTACAAAGTGAAATAAATCAAATGTTTTGAAATATGGTTTGAATAAAAGTTATAGTGGAAGGTAATAAAACAATACTCTTTGCTCTTATGTTATAGTACAACTAGGTAACTTTATTGATTTGAAATTATAACAAGAATCCAAATGTATTTCTTGAAGGCACTAAATTATGACAAATTTTATCACTTTCAGAAATTCCAGGCCCGACCCACCGCGTATACGCTCCCGGGCCTCCTGTCGACGAAGAGGATATCTACGAGTATCCTGGCTCAGCAGAGGACATCGGCCAAGAAGAGATTTCCAACTCAATCCACGGAGTCTCGGGACTCGGCCAAACACCGACGTTGGGCGCGCCTTCAAAAGGAACCCTGCACACGGTCAACGCCGACCCCCCATCGAGGAGCGGGTCCTCCAGACCTTCGCTGTTTTACGCTCCACTTTGGAGAGGGTCCTGCAGACCGTCTTTGTTTTACCTGGTGGCGTTCTGGATGCTCTGATACTTGACGCGTTGGCGTTGCGGTAGAACAAGTTTCGGACAATGCACTTGCAGGGAATTAACGATACTAACCTCAAGAGACTGAAGAATCAATGTTACCCGCTATTATGTCTACATGTGAATCGGTCTGTCTTAGGCATCGTTTATTGTAAATACATAAAAAATATATATTATTGAAGTATAACTTAATGTAGACTAAGAGTCAAGGTTTTCGAATTTATTACAGAAATAGAAATATGTATATTTGTTTATCGTATATTTCGTTATGGGTAGATTTTCTAAAGTCGTATTTATGTACTTAAACAGTTATAATTATTGTTTTTATTGCTCGATGAAAAAAATGGTAATCAAAAAATGTAATGGTAAAGAATGACTGACAGACGTTAAATAGCTTAACCTCAAACATTTGTATTGAAATTATGTTTAGGTCTCAATAATTGTACGATCTTTTAACTTAGTTTTATTCATAACTAATACTATTTGGATGGTATACTAATTACAATACATCAAGTAATTTTATCGCGTAAAGAATTTCGACTATCTGTGACGAGTTTATGTGATTTCATTTAATTATGAGTATCATTAGTACGAGTGTGACATCACGTCTTGGTGGATCGGTCTATGTTCAGTACATTAGACGATTTAGTTCTCCTTTCAATTTCACTCATAACCTCAATCGTTTTCAACAATGTAAAGTCATAAATATTTCTTATTTATGGGTTATAGTTTGACAAACAGTCGAAATTTATAAGCGAAACTTCCAAGCAACATAGGCCTACTTTATTCGTAAGAGTTAAATTTATATTCCCAAACGACAATGTTTAGATTATTGTAAATGATTTATGTTGTTATACCTGTAATGCTTTATTGTGCTGCAACGTCTTTACTCTTCCGTCCTTTACTGACGGAACACAAAAATAAAAAATAAATTAATTACATTATTCTCCAAGCTACAAAGTATTTCACATGAGATAACTCTCTGAACAGGTCGCAAGTTAAAAGTTGTTTGTGTAGTTTGGTTTTTTAACCGGAGGACGAAAGAGCGAACCCGACGGGTTTGCAGACCATATATTTTTACAAAATTTTATTTCTGATTGAGATAATATATTTATTTTATTTCTTCATGATATCAAGCAATATAAAATGCGAGGATTATTATTATCGACGTGATCATCGATATAATTCGTACTCCAAGAACTATCAAAAGGCTAACGAGACTCACAATCGCCCCAGAGGGTTAAACGACCCGCGCACCTCCGCTCCCACCCGACTATCTGCCGCCGATGGCTTCCAATAACCATCTACTAGGAAATGGTCTATAATGCTAACATTTTTAAACTGTTACATTTAGGTAATTTTTCTTGACATTTCTGTATTCTTCATGCAATTCTTCGAACCGACACTAAATAGTTAATTCGATACTTATTGTAATTTAATCAATATCGGAAATCGATATTTAATGACTGTAATCTGTTTTTACTTCTTTTCGAAGGATATAACTATATCGTGTTTACCCCTATATTTCCTAGGAATGAAAAGTATAATAAAAAAATGTCATTAAAATTACTGAAATGTTACACTTTAAAATGATTTTAGTTTCTGTAGTCCAACAGTAGGTGTCACATAGGTGTAATGTAGGGCGTCTGGGCGGGTCAGCGCGAGTGAAAGTGTGAAGGTCACCTAATCCTATCGGCGCTTCTAAGTAGACACGTTTTTTTTGAATTTTGTTTTCTTGAATAGATTGAATTTGATACAGTATACATTACCTTTCAGTAACAGTTGATACAGTAACTTTCAGACGTTACATATGTGCATAATTCCTATAAAGATTTTTCGTTTTATAAATATTTCACAAACAAATCTATGAAAATTGTAAGATATATTCATAACAAAAATTTGTCACAGACGTCGCTGTTAATACTAAAACATTCGACAAATATATAATTGATTACTAACTGCGTAGACTTTAAATAATACTGTATTTTTAATAAAAATCGTTATGATTACTTTAAACAAGTTATCATTGTATACAAGAGTATAATTTGAACATAGTGTATTTTAACCAATCACGTAGCTTGAGATGTTTTAATTCAAACGTGTGCCTATAATGATATATACATCTTTTCATAATATAAAGATTGTAATTTTTGAAATATAGCATTTAACTAGCTTCCTAATTGAGTATTGTGTAATCTTACGGCCCCCTTTATATGTTACTGTACAGATTATCCCGCATCAGTGAACGTATAGCAAGATTATGGCTTAGGTTGTGCATTGACAATAACTAAAGCTTTTCTGTAATCCCAAATATCTTCTAGTTAAGCATTGCAAAATGTATTTACCTTGTATATAGTTGTATTGTTGGTGGTGCGTTTTTTATGTAAAAGGAATTATTTTTTTCGATTTTGTAAATAAAAATGTTATCAAATAACAGGGAAACATGTGAAAACTTATACTTTTTGTTAAGTTATTAAAAAATGGTATATTTAAGGAATGTTGAAAATAAATAAGTGATTGGAAAACTGTTGGAAAATACTATAATAAGATTTATAAATTCCGTTTGTTTGAGAAAATATTTTAAAGTTGTAGAAAAATGTATTTTAAATGTTTAATGAATGGATTTCCCATTAAATGTCAAGAATTGAATCCAATGCTACCGTAAACAAATCTCAATTGTTTGACTTGGTAGTTTACTATTTGGCCACAGGTTGCGTTGCAGTCAGTAAGCGATTTTAAATAATTATAGACCAGTTTCGGAAGACGGACAGTTTTTTTTACAGTCGAGCTACAGAAGTCTTACAGTCTTACCAACCACTCAGTTTAATTGGGTAATAATTATGTTAGATTTTGTATACACGTTGAAAACAATCTTATTCTTGTCTTATATGTCACATAGGTCTTGTGTTAATAAACTGTCTTTCATGTAAAGTTGCTTGTTGTAATCATCTTTAAATCACTGGTTAAACTATAATCAAATGATACTTAACTAAGTGAGTAGGTAAGCGCTTACTTGCTGACGCGATTCGATACAATCGTTAGTTTCTGAGTATGAAGTTTGCTTCGTAAAAGGAACGATTGTTTTAAAACGCGTCAGCAAGTAAGCCCTTACGTATTCACTTAGTTAAGTATCATTTAATTATAGTTTATCTATCGTGTGTTATCGGTATATTTAATTAATATAAATCTTGTAGGAATAAAAATGGATTTCTTGATAGTAAAATTATATTAATTATCAGAAATAGAATATGGTATCTTTTTACGTAGGATACTGACATAGGGGTTTTTCAGTGCATAACGACCTTCCTTTCATTTCTCTGTTAGCAATTACCCTTATTTTTATACGGAGGCTTAGATTAAGCTGGCCTTGAGAGATTTTTGTTATTTATTATTTCAACAATACCAAAAAGATTTGAAACTAAATACATCGAAATATTTTTCGTGTTTTTATTCTCTCATAAACTTCTCAAAATTTGTATGAAAGACAATTTTTATTTCCTATAAAGATGCAATCCTATAATTTTAGCCCTATTGTTACTTTTGTCTGAAGTTTTTACAATCTGCAGCATTTCCATCCCAAATGGATTTAAAATACAACTGAGGCCATATAAGAAAATAAATATCTCTACTATTAATATAAGGCTCTCAGGTAAATTATGAACAACATTTAGACGCCTAAGATGTCTCATATAAAAAAACAAAAACGTTTACATGCTTCGTGATTATATATATATATATATATATATATATATATATATATATACATAGAGAGAGAGAGAGAGAGAGAGAGAGAGAGAGAGGGAGGGAGAAATGTGATTTTTTGTTTTATATTTGAAGAACATAATGCCTGGAAATACATTTTTCTTTGGTTTAAAATTTGTTAATAATTACTTTTTTTAAATTTTAATGAGTTGTAATATTATAGAAATATTTGTATTTGTGTATAACTAATATAATAACTGGAAAGTATTGTTGATTGAATGAAATGATAAAAGAATGTTGTCTGTTATTTTGTAACCAAATTACTGTGTAATATATAATTGCATTACTAAATGTAGGCTGTGCGTTATTACCGTGGTTATTTACACGTTACACAATAAAGTAAATAAAAGTGAATGTAGACAGTAAGTATATATAAATATGTAGCTTATGTTTAAAATATATATAAATGTAAATAAGCTGTGAATGCTGGAGGAATGTATGAATGTATATTCAATAAATACAGATGAATTTATTTGTTAATCTGCCTGTTTTGTGTTATTTGTTCAATCTAAGGTAAACGGCTGGACTTGTTGCTGATATTTATGTCTGGTTGTATTTAGAGGAACAAAAGGGCGAGAAGGTCAGGAAATGGAGCGTTTTTATACTTTGGTATTCTGTCACCCAAATTCAAGTTTTTACATCCTTCAATGATCTACATCTGGAGGCTACGGCCTTAGATTATTTATTACTTACATATTTATTTTTAGCTACAGTGCGTGACGTTTAACCGTGTCTCTGACCATGAGATCGCTAGGATGGACTGTGCTGCAGTGCGGGGTCAAAACCCAACACTTCAGAAAACATCAGTGTCGTGTTTAAAGTGTAAACATCTCTAATTAACTAAATGGTAATGCTGTAATAGTTTAATGTAGACATGATCTTTAAATGTGTTGCTCTGGTTCTGCAAAGAAAGAGATACGATTACGAAAGAGACGATATGTGTATTGTATAATGTTTTCAGTTAGGCTAGTAGTCAAATGCTAGAGCAGAACGAGGGACACCGTTACACCTCATGCACTGTACTACTTATATATATTTTCAGTTACTAACCTTCCTTCTTTTTTTCTGATTTTATCCTTTAGAGCGCAGTTCCTTCACAAAACATCTCCAGGCCGACCCTTTTTCCTCCTTTCTCCAGCTTCTTTCCATCAAATCGTCTGGAAAAGGTAATTCCGAGTCCTCCGAAACTGGAAACGTAATTTGCTCTGAAAATACTTCAATGGAAATAACCAAGAAAGATTCTGGGAGGTAAGGGGAAATTAATTTATTTACTGTGCGTAAGAGTACTATAAACTAAACTCCTCTGTCAATATTTTAGGAGCAATATTTCGCTTTGGAGTTTCTGACATGAATTACTTTTACATTTTTTTAAGTACACTTATTTAATGGTATACTGTGTTTTCAAAAACCTTTTTTAATATATATATATATATATATATATATATATAAATTATTATTCTTATTATTAAAATATTTTTCATTCCGGATGATGTTGGTATTGTTTACCAACGAAAAGTTTTGAATATAAATAAATAATATTCTTGTATTTGAAAACCAATGTTGTTTTAATATATATATATATATATATATATATATATATATATATATATATATATATATATATATATTAAGCGTATCTCAAAAAATAATTACTTTGTAGATGGGACGATATAGCTAAAGTACATTGTAACAAATTCTCCCAACAGAATAATAGAATAAAAGAAAATATTACCATCACACTGTGTCTGACTAGATGGTCGTAAGTTAATAGTATTATTTCTGTTAATAATCTCTTGTAACATCGGTGTCTAGATATTCTCTCCAGTTTTAACTTTAGAAATGACTTACTGCAAACCGTTAATTACAGAACTAAATACACCTTATATTTCATTTCAACATAAATAATTAGGATTATCAAATATATGTTTTCTTAATAATGTTTTCTGCGTAATATATCTACATTTTATATTTTTCATTTTTATATGTTATTTGTTAAGTCACATTAGCTATATCAATTTTATTTTGAAAATAAATACTTCAATATGAATAATTGTGAAGTATTTTTTAAGGACCAGATTGAAATTAGGATTTTAAAACTTTTGACAACCATAACTTTTTTGAAATATGTTTGACAAAAAATTTAATTTTAAGCAGTATTCGGTATACTTAAGCAAACTAAATTTTCACAGAATGTTCTGATTTGTTCTGATTTTAGTTTATTGTTCAGTTTGGGAGATCGATATAGTCACAGATTAGGCCAAAAACGTATTATATTTTAAAATTAGTTGCCCAGTATATTCGATTATTTTTCAAAATTAAATTAAAATTCAAATGGACTAATTTATTGAATAAAAATAATTAATTATTCCCCAAGAGCGAGTGATAACGCTATTATAACTTAATTTTATGTTTGCATCTCAATTGGGTTTATTTAAATGAAAAGTTATTTAAAAGTGAAGTTGTGTCCACAATTTTATTTATTAAAACAGAAAATAATATCTATTTATTATCTATATTTATTTATGAAATAATATTTGAAAAAAAACTGTGTTAACATCAAGTTTCATCCACGATAATTTTAAAGCAATTTATTTGAACTTGAGGGGATGAATAAAAAGTATTTTATAAACGAATGAAAGTATGAACAAGATACATATATACAACAATATTACAAGATTATTCAAAGAAACAAATTTTCAAATTACTTACAAAGCTGATAATAAAGTTAAAAATTTAATAAACAATAACAATCATTAAAATAATATGCACGAAAGAAATAGTGTATATATTATAAAATGACAAGATTGTAATAAATTATATGTAATACAAACAAAATAGGAATTAAAAGAAATATACAAAAAACATTTAAACACTTATATTGAACAAAACATATACAAATCAAATTTAGGTACTCATTGTATTAATAATAGACAAGAATTTCCTGAAATAGAAAATACGAAATTAATAAAAGAATTAAACAATAAATGACTAAAGATGAATATATGTGAAACTTTGGAAATTTATAAACATAAAGTTAAAGACAGATTATTTGATGAATAAATTCAAGTGAGATCAAGGCACCAAACTATTTATAAGGTCATTGATGTTATAGAAAAAATTACATGAAGTGCAATACGTATAAAGATATGGTTGTTTGTAGTACATATTATTTAATTTACTGTTTTATCGGCAAAAACTTTGAATAATATATGTATTGAAAGTTTTCTTGTTTTTGAAATATTTTAAATTTATTAATTATATATATATATATATATATATATATATATATATATATATATATATATAAAGAGAGAGTGATAGATACAGAGAGAAATAAATACACACACACACACACACACATATATATATATATATATATATATATATATATACTAGAGAGAGAGAGAGAGAGAGAGAGAAACATGAAAGGGATAACTTTGTATTATAATCGATAACTCATGAGATTTATAGATATTAAGTAATACTTTTAAAGTCCCACACATACGGAATTTATTTTGACAAAAATTCTTTCGGCTAAACAACAATATATAGTGGACATATATTCCCTAACCACATTAGTTCCGACCCATTAAGTGTATACAGGCTGTATTCTCTGGCCGATGGTCAGTTGAAACACATTTATTTTCTGAATTCATTTCGAAGCAAAAGTGCAATCATCCGGAACTAAACGTCGGCCTAATCAGTGACCTAAATGTGTTTCTATCGGGTTTGCATCTGGATAAATCATCAAATAGTTTAAGGGAAATATTTTTAGATGTCTTAAGAAAATGGACGGCATGAAAGATAGGAAAGATAAAGGAAAAAAATGTTAAACATCCCCTAGACTCCAACACCAATCAATGGGGACTGATATTAACGGATCCAACTATTAAGGGGGGGATGTATTTGAAATCACTTTTAGTTTAAATTAGGAAAATCCCGATGCATCGTCATAATTAAAGTGCGACAATTGGGAAATTAGTAAATTGACGATTGTAAAAAATGTAAAAATCACAGTAATTATAAAATTTGTAATAAACATAAAACAAATAATTCCCGACACTTAAATTCCTAACGAGGTACGAGCCAAAATAGGAAGGGAAACAGCTTTCGTGAGTAACTTATGGTGAATAACAGATACATATGTGAGTGTAGAATTGCAACTATTGTTATAACTATTAGTTACGGGACAATTATTTTGGTCGCTGACAATTGTGCACACGGCAACAATTGACTACATAGTTCATTTAAAAGTTTATTACTTATTTATATAGTTTAATATATATTGTAATCCTTAGATGAGTTATTTTTTCTTGTTGAATATGTATGGTGAAATAAAATAATTTTCATAAACAACATATTGGAGTATTACTTCATTTTATTGTTGATTGAAGTTTTTCGCTAATTTACATTATTAGCATTTTCAAAATTTATAAATCACTGTCCAGTTATGTGACTAGAATAAGACTGTGAGTAGATTTAATATATATGTACATCATATATTTTACTTTGCAACACCATTTTCTTGTATTGGTTTATTACTTTCACAATATGTACCTAAACAAGTATCTTACTTGAACACATTGTAGAGTTGATGCTCAACAACGAAGATACTATCAATCTTTGAAAGTTAACTCGTATAAATACCAAGTAAGATTCTTGTTTAAAAACATATAGCGAAAGTAATATATATATATATAGTATTTATTTTTCGTTCCCATGTCTTTGATTTTAGTAAGAGAATTATACTGGGCACTGCAAAAAGTCATTATGAATATGAAAAAAATATACAAATTATTACTCACGCCCAAAAAATTGAATATTGAAATTATCAATTAATCCTTCCTTCTACCGCACACCTCAAACGTTACGAATTCAAGGTTTTGGCTCTATTTTTTTCATGTAATAACTCGCAAAATGGCTCAAAATATAAATAATCTTGTGGATGTTCCTAAAAAATTACAAATTTGAAAAAAAATCAACTTAAGCACAATTCAACACCCTTTCTGTGGTGTAAATTCTATCGTTTTTTGGCGAATAAAACAAAATGTGTGAGAATGGCCAATCTAATATTTTCTGTTTTGTGGGTGGAATAGACTGAAAGTGTTTTTTCCCTTTTGTGTAATTTTGCGATTTATTATCGCTATTAAAACCTTCGTGTGCGAGTTTCATAATTCCATAAGTTTTGTGACGGGTGCACCGTGGTTCTGTGGTGCTAATAGGGTTTCTGTTTGAATTTTTGGGGGTCAACAGCAAATTTAAATACATTTAGAGGCAGCTTTGCGAGTTATTACACCAAAAATATTAAGGCAACACGTTAAACTAGTAATATTTCCGGTATGGGAGGATTTATATTTTTCAAGATTTTCAACTTTTGCAGCGTTAGAGAGGGATTTCGTAAATTTTCAGGGGTTTCATCAGATTCCCTGATGACTTCTTGTGTCGCCCGGTATAATTTTCTTTAGTACAATCGACCAGTAATTTTTTTTCTTCTGACCAAAAGTCTGTATATAGTAGAAGCATGCTCTGAAATGGGGGACTAAAAAGAGTTCAGCAGTTCGTCAGAGCTTTTATAATTTCTCACTACACGCAGGGCGTTAGAATAATTTCAGTACTACCTAGAAATAATGAGTGTTTTGTAAAAATACAATTTTTTTTCTGCACGATTTTCTAACGAGTGACATTTTTCATTTATGTATCAAACGGGCGTGAAATATATCGCGTAAAACGTATGGTGACAAATACATAACTTGGAGAGAGAAATCTTCAGGATTAGAAAATATTATTTCCATTTAATATACATTGCATTGGACAGTTTTGTTGTAAACGTATTGTATTATGTAAATACATTATTGAAAGAACTAAAGTACTTTACCCTTTAAGTATCGGAATTTATGAATGCATTCAGATAAGTTCATAAATTATTACAATAATAATATTGGAAAGAACCCCAATGCCACAAAAATAACAAATATAACAAGTTACTTAAGATTTAACCCTTAGGCTATGTACATTTCGATGACCATGTCATCATCATCAGAGGGTCTTATTACAAGATCATTCTAGTTTGTAACTTCTTGTGTGCTAGATTGTATTTTGTAATAAGACCCTCTGAAGATGATATGGTCATCGAAATGTACATAAGGGTTTAATCTTAAGTAACTTGTTTTATTTGTTATTTTTGTCGTATTGGGGTTCTTTCCAATATTTTTATTGATATATATTGTACCACTGTGCTCTTGATATTGTGTAAATATCATAAATTATTATTTATGATAATATTTAATTTATTTGTAAAATTTGTGATTCATAAAATTTATTTATGATAATTATTATTTCATTGCATTTGCTACGCCTACTAAGAAGTTATTGTTACTACATATAGGCGCGCGTATGAATGCTCATGCACCGTGCTAAAACATGCTCTTTGAACTAGAATAAACAATAGAAAATGTAGTGTTAGATGTTTTCTCAATGGTTAGTTGCAGGACCATATCTAGGTATTTTTCCGGGGCTCTGAACTAGAATAAGCAGTGGAAAAATATAGTGTCAGCTGTTTTCCCATTGGTTAGTTGCAAGACCATATCTAGGTATTTTCCGGGGCTCTGAACTAGAATAATCTATGGAAAAATGTAGTGTTAGATGTTTTCTCAATGGTTAGTTGCAGGACCATATCTAGGTATTTTCCGGGGCTCTGAACTAGAATAATCTATGGAAAAATGTAGTGTTAGATGTTTTCTCAATGGTTAGTTGCAGGACCATATCTAGGTATTTTCCGGGGCTCTGAACTAGAATAATCTATGGAAAAATGTAGTGTTAGATGTTTTCTCAATGGTTAGTTGCAGGACCATATCTAGGTATTTTTCCGGGGCTCTGAACTAGAATAATCTATGGAAAAATGTAGTGTTAGATGTTTTCTCAATGGTTAGTTGCAGGACCATATCTAGGTATTTTCCGGGGCTCTGAACTAGAATAATCTATGGAAAAATGTAGTGTTAGATGTTTTCTCAATGGTTAGTTGCAGGACCATATCTAGGTATTTTCCGGGGCTCTGAACTAGAATAATCTATGGAGAAATGTAGTGTCAGCTGTTTTCTCAATAGGTAGTTGCAGGACCATATCTAGTTATTTTTCCGGGGATCTGAACTAAAATAAGCAGTGGAAAAATGTAGTGTCAGCTGTTTTCTCAATGGGTAGTTGCAGGACCATATCTAGGTATTTTTCCGGGGATCTGAACTAAAATAAGCAGTGGAAAAATGTAGTGTCAGCTGTTTTCTCAATGGGTAGTTGCAGGACCATATCTAGGTATTTTTCTTGGGCTCTGAACTAGAATGATCAATTAAAAAAAAGGTTGTGTTGACTGTTTTCTCAATGGGCATTTGTAGGACCATATCTAGTTATATTTTCGGGGCTACTCGTGTTCTTTGTGGCCAGTAATTAAGGGGGTTACATTTTGAGAATTTTAGACAAAATACGGTCAAGCATGGTTTAGGACAAACCGCAATGAGGATCTTACTTACATGGCCTTTAACATTGCTCGCACTTCGTATATATATTTTGTTTGCTAAAGAGTCATTTTAATTTTTAGTTATGCTTGAAATACATTTTGTTCTTGCTCTTAACCACTGAATGCGACCCTCGTCAGATGCATGGGATGTGACCTTTTTGTTTTGAGCAGTAAATAAACTGGAGGCGTTCATTTTTAATTTCTGCATGTTTTGATGTTTTATTAATTATTACAAAAAAACTTTTTTTCCCACATAAAATAATAATAAAAAAATAAAGTGTAGATAGATAGTTAAGCTATATTTAATGAAATTTTCTGTTGTTATTTAGTGGAGTAATGAAGTTTTTACCTGTGGTTTATTGAATATCTCGTTTATGATAAATAAACTAAATCGTATTTTCAGTGTATTTATTTTAGAAAACCTCATTCGAATTATACCAAGTTATACATCAATATAAGTAGACCAACGGAAAAGCCGCTTTTATGAAGAAATTTCTTCATTATAATCCGATTAGGCTCGTTTTATGCGGCTTTCTCAAACCAGTAATATAAAAACCTATTAGTTTTATAATTATTTTTTAAATATTATTTTATATTTGGTAGAATACTACAAAAATTAAATAATTCGATTCTTTAGTTTGCTTATTAGTTATTTTATAGTTAATAATCCCAATTAAATAAAATACTGTATATAACTCAAGGTTAAAATAGCGTATAGCTTTCAAATAATATATATTAGAATGTAAATATAGAGGGAACACCGGGAGGGTTTCCCCTTTCATTTGCAAGCAAATGATTAGTTCAATTGGTCCAAAACTATCGTGGAACATAAAAAATTCCTCCTTTTCTAAATTTGGTTAAAATGGAATAATAAATCGAGGAAATATTTTCGCCCGCTGTTCGACTATTTTGTATAAAACAGTGGAGCAAAGCACATCACGTACACGCACATTAAAGTCACCAAACTTCTGGCTTACACACAGCATTACGGGTAACTTATTACTATAATTAAGATATGACTAAATGTCGGACGCTTGCTTGAGTCTAAGTTTTGCCATTAATTATTCCCAGCGCAATTACTTTCGGCCCTTCGGAACATTTTAATTACCACTAATGACTACAGATAAGGGTTATCTAAAAGGTCTTTTACATAAGGGGCCTTAAACTAGAATATGTACTTCAAAGCAGAAAATGGATTCCAATGTGGCTGTATAACTTGCATAAAATATGATTTTCAAGTAAAAATAATCCATGCTTTATTTAAGCAGAAACTACAATACCGGGGTTAGAAGGGTTCTCTACTACAGTTGTCTTGTATGAAATGAGTCCATTCATACACTTCAAATGGCATCTGTTATAAAATATACCTGAATTTGCCTTACGCTTTGTTTCTTTTTATGTAATGTTTTGGTTGCCTTTATAAAAACACTCTGATACCGGAAACTCGTTCCATTAACCTGTATTTGTAGTTGTAGAATGGTTATTAAATGTTTAATCCCCCCGTGTGCATAATGTCTATGGAGGAATGAATTAGAAAGAATCTTGAGAAACAGTCAGACAAATATACTATATATTTTCAGTAAGCCGCTATAACTAACCCATGATAACATCTCCTTGATGTTTCACTGTCCACAGGAGATTAATTTGCAATGAACAGTTTCATTGGATTGGAACGGGAAATAGGCAACCATATTAAGTTACAACATGATAAAGTTAGGTTATGCTAAGTTAGGGTAGGCTGGTAAATCAATTTATAACTTTTAAATGTATCTATTCAGAATACGGACTCTAACTACGCAATGAAGTAGCTGATAAAATAGGTTAGGTCAGGTTAAACTAGGTGATTATATAATCAAGGATACACAGGTTAGGATAGGCTACACAGTGCCCTAGGTTATGTTAGGCTAGGCACTGTGTAGTGAAACTCGTAAATCTATTCGTAACTTTTAAATGTATCTATTCAGAATAAGGACTCTGCCTACGCAATGAAGTAGCTGATAAAATAGGTTAGGTCAGGTTAAACTAGGTGATTATATTGTAACACACTTTAGACGGTGTTACATATTAAATTAGCAAATTTCAGAAAACAAACGAGAATGGATTCAAAATTGTAATAATATATGACTATGTAAAAAAATTGTTATGTATGAGAAATATTTTAATGAGATCTCTGGCTGATAGTGACATCTAACGGAAAATGATTAAAACAAGTAATTAAGGTAGGGATGCGCCCCCCGGATGCGCGGTAGGTAGGAAGGTTGCACGCAACTAATATATCTCTCTCATTTTGGCCAAGATGTAAAAGGGCAACGGACATCTCCAAGAGCAAGAAAATTTTATTTGTTTTTTTTTTATTTAAATTAATGTAAAGTTTTAATTTCATATAATCATGGCTTAGAACACGGCGTACGTTACCAGGTACCAGATGGGACGCTGAATTACTGATGACATTTCCCGAGTCTTTTCCACGAGGATGATACAAGGCTTTTACCGAGACTTTTCCACGAGGAGGAAGCGAGGTTACGACATGTGAATACACCTAAGTGGGCGATTTAAGACTTTAAAGATTTATTTCAAAATTTAAAATGTTTCACAGCATAATTCTAATTAATGAACATTGAACTTTTCAACTAATTAGCATAACTGTAATTACGCATCTTTTGGTGCCATTATGTTCACTTTGAATTATTAAATTTGATTATATAAAATGTAATTACGCATCTTTTGGTGCCATTATGTGCACCTTGAATTATAAAATTTGATTATATAAAAAGGCAAGTAAACTCGAATACAGATTCATTTTCAGCCATTGATTGATTAATTAATTGATAGATTGCTATCCTTAAAAATTCATAAGTAGAATATAAAATGTTCCATAATCCGTAACTGAATGTCAAGATATATGTATCATGATTATTTTTTATTTGATTTGTCTTTCTTAAAATATAAGAATGTAATTTGCTTTAATTGAATTTAAAAGAGTCATTATTTTACCAGCGCACAATTCCTTGCATTTCAGGTTAACAAGCCTTAAGAATTAATTTAATAATATTCTGCTAATTTAAATGATTTAACTTGGTATTTTAAAATGTTTTAATGTAACGGAGTTATACCTTCAATTGCGTTACAGACAGACGTCTTTGTTACGCCTGAACTGTAAGCTAGAAGTAAAAATTAAATTTTTAAGAATTAAAAATAAATAATATTCAATTTGTTAAACCATACGTTACATAAAAATGCGTAGCTCTGCTTAATTTAATTATCAACCGTTACAATATAATCAAGGATACACAGGTTAGGATAGGCTACGCAGTGCCCTAGGTTAGGTTAGTTTAGGCACTGTGTAGTGAAACTGGTGAACCTATTCGTAACTTTTAAATGTATCTATTCAGAATACGTACTCTAACTACGTAATGAAGTAGGTGATAAAATAGGTTGGGTCTGGTTAAACTAGGTGAATATATAATCAAGGATACACAGGTTAGGATAGGCTACACATTGCCCTAGGTTATGTTAGGCTAGGCACTGTGTAGTGAAACTGGTGAACCTATTCGTAACTTTTAAATGTATCTATTCAGAATACGTACTCTAACTACGTAATGAAGTAGGTGATAAAATAGGTTGGGTCTGGTTAAACTAGGTGAATATATAATCAAGGATACACAGGTTAGGATAGGCTACACATTGCCCTAGGTTATGTTAGGCTAGGCACTGTGTAGTGAAACTGGTAAATCTATTCGTAACTTTTAAATGTATCTATTAAGAATACGGATTCTAACTACGCAATGATGTAGGTGATAAAATAGGTTAGGTCATAGTAAACTAGGTGACTATATAATCAAGGATACACAGGTTAGGATAGGCTACACAGTGCCCTAGGTTAGGTGAGGTTAGGCATTGTGTAGTGAAACTGGTAAATCTATTCGTAACTTTTAAATGTATTTATTCAGAATACGGACTCTAACTACGCAATGAAGTAGGTGATAAAATAGGTTAGGTCAGGTTAAACTAGGTGACGATATAATCAAGGATACATAGGTTATAATAGGCTTCACAGTTCCCTAGGTTAGGTTAGGTTAGGCACTGTGTAGTGAAACTGGTAAATCTATTCGTAACTTGTAAATGTATCTATTCAGAATACGGACTCTAACTACGTAATGAAGTAGGTGATAAAATAGGTTACGTCATAGTAAACTAGGTGACTATATAATCAAGGATACACAGGTTAGGATAGGCTACACAGTGCCCTAGGTTAGGTTAGGTTAGGCACTGTGTAGTGAAACTGGTAAATCTATTCGTAACTTTTAAATGTATCTATTCAGAATACGGACTCTAACTACGCAATGAATTAAGTGATAAAACAGGTTAAGTCTGGTTAAACTAGGTGACTATATAATCAAGGATACACAGGTTAGGATCGGCTACACAGTGCCCTAGGTTAGGTTAGGTTAGGCACTGTGTAGTGAAACTGGTAAATCTATTCGTAACTTTTAAATGTATCTATTTAGAATACGGACTCTAACTACGCAATGAAGTAGCTGATAAAATACGTTAGGTCAGGGTAAACTAGGTGTTTATATAATCAAGGATACACAGGTTAGGATAGGCTACGCAGTGCCCTAGGTTAGGTTAGGTTAGGCATTGTATAGTGAAACTGGTAAATCTATTCGTAACTTTTAAATGTATCTATTCAGAATAAGGACTCTAACTACGCAATGAAGTAGCTGATAAAATAGGTTAGGTCAGGTTAAACTAGGTGATTATATAATCAAGGATACACAGGTTAGGATAGGCTACACAGTGCCCTAGGTTAGGTTAGGTTAGGCATTGTGTAGTGAAACTGGTAAATCTATTCGTAACTTTTAAATGTATCTATTCAGAATAAGGACTCTAACTACGCAATGAAGTAGGTGATAAAATAGGTTAGGTCAGGGTAAACTAGGTGTTTATATAATCAAGGATACACAGGTTAGGATAGGCTACACAGTGCCCTAGGTTAGGTTAGGTTAGGCACTGTGTAGTGAAACTGGTAAATCTATTCGTAACTTTTAAATGTATCTATTCAGAATACGGACTCTAACTACGCAATGAAGTAGCTGATAAAATAGTTTAGGTCAGGTTAAACTAGTTGATTATATAATCAAAGATACACAGGTTAGGATAGGCTACACAGTGCCCTAGGTTAAGTTAGGTTAGGCACTGTGTAGTGAAACTGGTAAATCTATTCGTAACTTTTAAATGTATCTATTCAGAATACGGACTCTAACTACGCAATGAAGTAGCTGATAAAATAGGTTAGGTCAGGTTAAACTAGGTGATTATATAATCAAGGATACACAGGTTAGGATAGGCTACACAGTGCCCTAGGTTAGGTTAGGTTAGGCATTGTGTAGTGAAACTGGTAAATCTATTCGTAACTTTTAAATGTATCTATCAGAATAAGGACTCTAACTACGCAATGAAGTAGGTGATAAAATAGGTTAGGCAGGGTAAACTAGGTGTTTATATAATCAAGGATACACAGGTTAGGATAGGCTACGCAGTGCCCTAGGTTAGGTTAGGTTAGGCATTGTGTAGTGAAACTGGTAAATCTATTCGTAACTTTTAAATGTATCTATTCAGAATAAGGACTCTAACTACGCAATGAAGTAGCTGATAAAATAGGTTAGGTCAGGTTAAACTAGGTGATTATATAATCAAGGATACACATGTTAGGATAGGCTACACAGTGCCCTAGGTTAGGTTAGGTTAGGCATTGTGTAGTGAAACTGGTAAATCTATTCGTAACTTTTAAATGTATCTATTCAGAATAAGGACTCTAACTACGCAATGAAGTAGCTGATAAAATAGGTTAGGTCAGGTTAAACTAGGTGTTTATATAATCAAGGATACACAGATTAGGATAGGCTACGCAGTGCCCTAGGTTGGGTTAGGTTAGGCACTGTGTAGTGAAACTGTTAAATCTATTCGTAACTTTTAAATGTATCTATTCAGAATACGGACTCTAACTACGCAATGAAGTAGCTGATAAAATAGGTTAGGTCAGGTTAAACTAGTTGATTATATAATCAAGGATACACAGGTTAGGATAGGCTACACAGTGCCCTAGGTTAGGTTAGGTTAGGCACTGTGTAGTGAAACTGGTAAATCTATTCGTAACTTTTAAATGTATCTATTAAGAATACGAATTCTAACTACGCAATGATGTAGGTGATAAAATAGGTTAGGTCATAGTAAACTAGGTGACTATATAATCAAGGATACACAGGTTAGGATAGGCTACACAGTGCCCTAGGTTAGGTGAGGTTAGGCATTGTGTAGTGAAACTGGTAAATCTGTTCGTAACTTTTAAATGTATTTATTCAGAATACGGACTCTAACTACGCAATGAAGTAGGTGATAAAATAGGTTAGGTCAGGTTAAACTAGGTGACGATATAATCAAGGATACATAGGTTATAATAGGCTTCACAGTTCCCTAGGTTGGGTTAGGTTAGGCACTGTGTAGTGAAACTGGTAAATCTATTCGTAACTTGTAAATGTATCTATTCAGAATACGGACTCTAACTACGTAATGAAGTAGGTGATAAAATAGGTTACGTCATAGTAAACTAGGTGACTATATAATCAAGGATACACAGGTTAGGATAGGCTACACAGTGCCCTAGGTTAGGTTAGGTTAGGCACTGTGTAGTGAAACTGGTAAATCTATTCGTAACTTTTAAATGTATCTATTCAGAATACGGACTCTAACTACGCAATGAATTAAGTGATAAAACAGGTTAAGTCTGGTTAAACTAGGTGACTATATAATCAAGGATACACAGGTTAGGATCGGCTACACAGTGCCCTAGGTTAGGTTAGGTTAGGCACTGTGTAGTGAAACTGGTAAATCTATTCGTAACTTTTAAATGTATCTATTTAGAATACGGACTCTAACTACGCAATGAAGTAGCTGATAAAATACGTTAGGTCAGGGTAAACTAGGTGTTTATATAATCAAGGATACACAGGTTAGGATAGGCTACACAGTGCCCTAGGTTAGGTTAGGTTAGGCATTGTGTAGTGAAACTGGTAAATCTATTCGTAACTTTTAAATGTATCTATTCAGAATAAGGACTCTAACTACGCAATGAAGTAGGTGATAAAATAGGTTAGGTCAGGGTAAACTAGGTGTTTATATAATCAAGGATACACAGGTTAGGATAGGCTACACAGTGCCCTAGGTTAGGTTAGGTTAGGCACTGTGTAGTGAAACTGGTAAATCTATTCGTAACTTTTAAATGTATCTATTCAGAATACGGACTCTAACTACGCAATGAAGTAGGTGATAAAATAGTTTAGGTCAGGTTAAACTAGTTGATTATATAATCAAGGATACACAGGTTAGGATAGGCTACACAGTGCCCTAGGTTAAGTTAGGTTAGGCACTGTGTAGTGAAACTGGTAAATCTATTCGTAACTTTTAAATGTATCTATTCAGAATACGGACTCTAACTACGCAATGAAGTAGCTGATAAAATAGGTTAGGTCAGGTTAAACTAGGTGATTATATAATCAAGGATACACAGGTTAGGATAGGCTACACAGTGCCCTAGGTTAGGTTAGGTTAGGCATTGTGTAGTGAAACTGGTAAATCTATTCGTAACTTTTAAATGTATCTATTCAGAATAAGGACTCTAACTACGCAATGAAGTAGGTGATAAAATAGGTTAGGCAGGGTAAACTAGGTGTTTATATAATCAAGGATACACAGGTTAGGATAGGCTACGCAGTGCCCTAGGTTAGGTTAGGTTAGGCATTGTGTAGTGAAACTGGTAAATCTATTCGTAACTTTTAAATGTATCTATTCAGAATAAGGACTCTAACTACGCAATGAAGTAGCTGATAAAATAGGTTAGGTCAGGTTAAACTAGGTGATTATATAATCAAGGATACACATGTTAGGATAGGCTACACAGTGCCCTAGGTTAGGTTAGGTTAGGCATTGTGTAGTGAAACTGGTAAATCTATTCGTAACTTTTAAATGTATCTATTCAGAATAAGGACCCTAACTACGCAATGAAGTAGCTGATAAAATAGGTTAGGTCAGGTTAAACTAGTTGATTATATAATCAAGGATACACAGGTTAGGATAGGCTACACAGTGCCCTAGGTTAGGTTAGGTTAGGCACTGTGTAGTGAAACTGGTAAATCTATTCGTAACTTTTAAATGTATCTATTCAGAATACGGACTCTAACTACGCAATGAAGTAGGTGATAAAATAGGTTAGGTCAGGGTAAACTAGGTGTTTATATAATCAAGGATACACAGGTTAGGATAGGCTACACAGTGCCCTAGGTTAGGTTAGGTTAGGCACTGTGTAGTGAAACTGGTAAATCTATTCGTAACTTTTAAATGTATCTATTCAGAATACGGACTCTAACTACGCAATGAAGTAGCTGATAAAATAGGTTAGGTCAGGTTAAACTAGTTGATTATATAATCAAGGATACACAGGTTAGGATAGGCTACACAGTGCCCTAGGTTAGGTTAGGTTAGGCACTTTGTAGTGAAACTGGTAAATCTATTCGTAACTTTTAAATGTATCTATTCAGAATACGGACTCTAACTACGCAATGAAGTAGCTGATAAAATAGGTTAGGTCAGGTTAAACTAGGTGATTATATAATCAAGGATACACAGGTTAGGATAGGCTACACAGTGCCCTAGGTTAGGTTAGGTTAGGCATTGTGTAGTGAAACTGGTAAATCTATTCGTAACTTTTAAATGTATCTATTCAGAATAAGGACTCTAACTACGCAATGAAGTAGGTGATAAAATAGGTTAGGTCAGGGTAAACTAGGTGTTTATATAATCAAGGATACACAGGTTATGATAGGCTACGCAGTGCCCTAGGTTAGGTTAGGTTAGGCATTGTGTAGTGAAACTGGTAAATCTATTCGTAACTTTTAAATGTATCTATTCAGAATAAGGACTCTAACTACGCAATGAAGTAGCTGATAAAATAGGTTAGGTCAGGTTAAACTAGGTGATTATATAATCAAGGATACACAGGTTAGGATAGGCTACACAGTGCCCTAGGTTAGGTTAGGTTAGGCATTGTGTAGTGAAACTGGTAAATCTATTCGTAACTTTTAAATGTATCTATTCAGAATAAGGACTCTAACTACGCAATGAAGTAGCTGATAAAATAGGTTAGGTCAGGTTAAACTAGGTGTTTATATAATCAAGGATACACAGATTAGGATAGGCTACGCAGTGCCCTAGGTTGGGTTAGGTTAGGCACTGTGTAGTGAAACTGGTAAATCTATTCGTAACTTTTAAATGTATCTATTCAGAATAAGGACTCTACCTACGCAATGAAGTAGCTGATAAAATAGGTTAGGTCAGGTTAAACTAGGTGTTTATATAATCAAGGATACACAGATTAGGATAGGCTACGCAGTGCCCTAGGTTGGGTTAGGTTAGGCACTGTGTAGTGAAACTGGTAAATCTATTCGTAACTTTTAAATGTATCTATTCAGAATAAGGACTCTACCTACGCAATGAAGTAGCTGATAAAATAGGTTAGGTCAGGTTAAACTAGGTGATTATATAATCAAGGATACACAGGTTAGGATAGGCTACACAGTGCCCTAGGTTAGGTTAGGTTAGGCATTGTGTAGTGAAACTGGTAAATCTATTCGTAACTTTTAAATGTATCTATTCAGAATAAGGACTCTAACTACGCAATGAAGTAGCTGATAAAATAGGTTAGGTCAGGTTAAACTAGGTGATTATATAATCAAGGATACACAGGTTAGGATAGGCTACACAGTGCCCTAGGTTAGGTTAGGTTAGGCACTTTGTAGTGAAACTGGTAAATCTATTCGTAACTTTTAAATGTATCTATTCAGAATAAGGACTCTAACTACGCAATGAAATAGGTGATAAAATAAGTTAGGTTAGCTTAGGTTCGGTGACTATATAAAGAAGGTTACACAAGTTACGTTAGGCTATACAGTGCGCTAGGTTAGATTAGGTTAGGCACTGTGTAGTGAAACTGTGTAAATCAGGTAAATTCATAACTTTTTAATTGTATCTTTTTAGAATACGAACTATAACTACGAAATGAAATAGGTGAAATAGATTAGGTCAGGTTAGGCTAGGATAGGTTATTTTAGGCACTGTGTAATGAAACTGGTAAATCTATTCGTAACTTTTAAATGTATCTATTCAGAATACGTACTCTAACTACGCAATGAAGTAGGTGATAAAATAGTTTAGGTCAGGGTAAACTAGGTGTTTATATAATCAAGGATACACAGATTAGGATAGGCTACGCAGTGCCCTAGGTTAGGTTAGGTTAGGCACTGTGTAGTGAAACTGGTAAATCTATTCGTAACTTTTAAATGTATTTATTCAGAATAAGGACTCTAACTACGCAATGAAGTAGGTGATAAAATAGGTTAGGTCAGGTTAAACTAGATGACGATATAATCAAGGATACATAGGTTGTAATAGGCTACACAGTTCCCTAGGTTAGGTTAGGTTAGGCACTGTGTAGTGAAACTGTGTAAATCAGGTAAATTCATAACTTTTTAATTGTATCTTTTTAGAATACGAACTATAACTACGAAATGAAATAGGTGAAAATAGGTTAGGTCAGGTTAGGCTAGGATAGGTTAGGTTCCGCACTGTGTAATGAAACAGGTAAATCTATTCGTAACTTTTAAAGCGGAACTATTTGTCAGGATGCTGATAATAGTTATGAAGGTAAAAATCGTGAACGTAAACATATTAAGACCGGACATTGACAGGCCTTTCTTATTCAGAGCAAATATTTTAGGTCACTATAGTAGGGTTCAAGATTTCATAACCAAAAAAATATTTAATAATATAGTCTAATAACTATAGTATTCTATTTTATATCAGTTTTAAAACTGTGAGTGTAACACATTCCCTAAACATACTGAATAACGGCTAGGTAAAACCATGAAATTAAAATGAAATTGAATCGTAGTGAGTTGGTGAGGTTTGCCAAAGCTCTGACCTCATTTCTTAAAGTTACTAGACTTGAAACCATAACGCTATAAACAACTCATTTTTAATCGTAATGTACATCACTTCAAAGTTTGTATTACGTTCATAATACAACATATAAGAACACATATTGAATAGGACGTGTTATATTATTTACCATGTTTATTACAACGTTAAAGAAATGTAATATTATTACCAACTCAACTCAATAACGAAATTATTGTTATATATTTATAATGCTATAGCGCTAAGCTTTAACTACACAGTTTTTCTAAAAAATTATTCTTTTATATATTTTTGTGTTTCTACACACCTCATTTTTTGGTTCTGTTTCTTCTCACTGTTACACAAACCATCTTTTAACAACCAATAATTTTGTGCTAAAATTATGTATTTTTGGTTTCATCGACCTTATGAAATATAATTGGTTTGCGTAGCTCTGAGAATGTCTGATTTTCAAACAAAACATAAATAAGGTTAACGCGAAACATTGTAGATAGAAGGTGTTTAATTGTTACTAATATTTTCCCCTCTTGTCATTTTAAAACTACTCGTATATCAATTCCCCCTTCATTAAAAAAAAAATTGTAATTTTCATTTCTATCAGGCTCAAAATTAATACTTGAACGGAACTAGTTTTACCTTCCATCTAGAACTTTGGTTGTTAATCCTGAAAAGGTCACGTCCTCATCCCAATTACATCCCAAAACTTACAACCTTAGTATGAATCTGAAGCTGATTAGAGCAGTTCATTTTATTTACTTCTTAGTATAAATGTTTTTCTTGGCTAATACATAAATATATCCCACTGTCGTAAAATCGATTTTATGCACTGTAGAATGAACGGATGTACTCCGGATAATAACTAGTCATCATATTTTTCCATCCGTGAAGGAAGACGTATATACATACATATATATACATACGTATATATATATATATATATATATATATATATATATATATATATATATGTGTGTGTGTGTGTGTGTGTGTCTGTACATATATATATATATATATATATATATATATATATATATATATATATATCACATTAATAAGCAGAAAATAATTTTGAGGTAGATTATGACTCATACCTATGCTCCAGAGATAATATCCTTGAGCACAGAGACCACAACTCAATAACAAGGTTCTATCGATACTGAAGGGTCTACGAAAAAACAATGACGCAGTTCAGTGTGCACTTTTCACTCCAAGTTATCTACTAGAACACCTAATTGAGGACCTACAACTTTCGTCTTTAGGCAATTTTATTGCATTTATTCACGCCTCATCTGAAAACCTGCTAGAAGTACTCACCCCCAGAGTGAGAAACCCTATTCTAGAGAATAGCTAAAGATGAAAAGGTTTGAATTTTCAAAAGTTATATTATAAAATGTCTATTACTATTATTTATAATAATGACCTTACATTATTACTTAAGTTATCAGATATTATTTATATGGCAGGTTCCAAGTATTATAAATTATCAAATGATAGTTGGCATTAAGACCAATAATTCATATCCTTTAATACCAGGTAGGTAACAAAAAGTAGCTGCTGAGAAAATATGGTATTCTTGAGGAGGACTTACAGCAAGCAAAACGTGGAGGAATAGTACAAAGAGAAAATATCTTAAAAAGGAACAATTCTGCTTATGTATTTGCAAGACAAAATTTAAACCGGATGGCGCCACGGATATTGTCGCAACGTGTAACAGTGGCTGCAAGAATTACTGCAACAAAATGAATAACTTTTATGTCCCTAGACACGGACTGAATGGTAAGAAGCCTGCGAGATATTTGTTTAATGCTAGTCAAGTCGTTCACCGGGCAATATTTTACCGGAAATGTGTCGCTTATTTGTCTACGGATTTATTCCGGCTAAATATGAGCATTCGTTTTATTTTACTTCTAAAAAACAATGAATGATTTTAAGTTTTATCGTTTACTATTTACTGTTTAGTATTAACAAAGTTTAAAATTTAAGAGAAATAGAAGCTGCACGTATGTGGGAGGCATTGGCTATCTGAAGCTAAGGAACCAATTAGAAGAACATTAGCGTAAATATAAATAATAAAAATTTATAAACCCGTGCATCAAAATAGACACAATCTTTATGTACGTTTCTCTAACACACTTGGCATCATCAGTAGGTTACAAATGAACTTCTGACCATTATGTAACCTTCTGATGACGTCAACTGTGTTTGCGTAATGTACATAAAGATTTTGTAACTATTCTGAAACATTTGTTTAATAACTGTTTAATAAATATCATAAGCAAGCTACAAAAAATGCTTTAGACTCAATATCGCCACTGGTTGCTAGGAGATGGAAAAATATTTTATAACAAGTTAGATTTTCCAAGTATTACTTCATTTCCTGAATATTATTATTATTATTTTGAAGATCAAAGTGCCGAGTTACATCATGAAATAAACGGTGTGAAATATATATGAAAATTGCATGGTAAACAACCAATAGGAGCCAAATGATGGGCATATATTCGTACAAGACTTTAGATGCGTTTATCCGACTGTTTACTTTAGTAAAACTGCGTTCGTCACTGCTTACAAATAGTAAATGTTTGTGTCTTCAAGAGAAATAATTGACTTTGTTAGGATGAAAACAACAGTATATTATATACACCTGGTAAATAAACAGAGCAAAGAAAGTGTTGGCAAGTGTTTACACACATAGCCCAGTTAAATTTAGTTATTAAATTTTATGAACTATAATTTGGTGATGAATTGATCGGCTGACGTAACTGACTGTAAATTAAATAAATCTGAAAACCTGAAATTCAATTTAAAAGTCTAATTTACGCATCTTATATTATTTCCATGCCCACAATAAACACACGTTTATTTCACTTGTTAGACTGTTTTTCTTACGTTGTGAAACCAGTACCATGGTAGCCTGCGAATAAAATTGCACGCTAAGAGACTGTATTCTCTAAGCATTAGAAAATTTAGAAGGCAGTATTTTCTAGTGCAAATTTAAAACAATTTTCACTATGAAGGGTACGTTGGGATAAACTATCATTACTGTGGAGGAGCTCGTCTAACAAAAAGTAGTTTGTTTGTGTGTGTGTGTGTAAGGTCATTTTGAGAAAACGTACTCATCTTTGTCAAGTTTTAATATTTTTAAAGCCTACCTAATCATTACATTCTGCACGCAGCACTTTTTTCTGTAACTGTCGTTTTATTACACCATCCATTTAAGTTTCCAGATAATCAATAAACCAAAACCTAACTAGAAGTGTAAGTAAATGGGTCACTCACTGTACCGATGTTATAAATTCAGCGGGTTACCTAGTGTAGACGATTTTCAAGTTAATTTTTAAGAAACACCTATATCAATTTCCTTTTCCAATCCCTATTATTGGTTCCTATATGCATTGATTTATTTATATAACAATCTACTCTAAACCCTTCTCTACTATTGCGTACTTCCATTAAAACATTTTTAAATTAAATTCTTTCTATTAGCTCCTACTATCCTAAGATATTAGTCTTGTACAAATTTTCAATCTTTAATAAAATAATTTTTATTCAACCACTTAAGTTCATCACAGTTTTTTTCAAATATTACCTTTTAATTAAATTTATTAATGAATTATTTTTTTGTTTTACATGGGAGAGAAACTTTTCACAAAAGAGACAAGGATTACGATATAGTTATTTCGTTCCATTTAACTTAAAATAAGTAACATATGATTTCTAAAAACAGCTGATTTTATGTTATAGATAACGTGGTGGAACAAATGTTGTTTTAACGCATAGGTTATGTTACTTTATTTGTAATATTTCTAATTAATTTTTTAAAAGGTAATTCTTAAAACTTATCTTCGTTGGCCTAAGAAGAATTAACTTTGAATGTTCTTGTTTATATTACTTGTTAGTTGAATTTTTCGCTGTAAATATTCTAGTAATTAATAACTTTTATTATGTTTTTTGTAAGTATGGGTTTTTGTTGAGTTTCATTTGGGTAGGCAGAATCCAAATAGGGATTATTATTTGGTCTCCAATTTATAGAATGTGGTTCACTCAATGCTTGATAAGGAAAATCATGTCACTTATTGTTAAGGTGACCATCTGTCCCGCTTTTGGCGGGACAGTCCCGCTTTTTAGGTTAGTGTCCCGCTGTCCCCAAATTTATTCGGGGGACGCTTTTATGTCCCGCTTTGGCAGGATAAAGATAAACCAATAAACGTCCCGCTTTAATATTATTTAATATTATATCCCAAAATAAAATGTTCTTGACTGACTCTTTCACAATATAAAAGCAACAAGGACATTGCATACACTTAAACGCATTGTTTATTTCCTTCCTTGTAAATTATAGCTGCATCAGGGAATTTTGTAGTGTTTCAGTTGATTTTACTGTGTAACTTACAATATTTTCAATTGTAAATGTGTATTTTTGTTTGTTTCATTATTAATAAATTAATTTAACTGATGGTCCGATTTGTGTAATTGTGCTACTTTTACTACCTGAACAGTAAAGTTTTTTCTATGCTTATTTCTGTAAGTTTAAGTGCTAAAATAGATAACATAATGAGTTTGGACGTTTAGGTGTGTAAATTGAGAAAATATCTTTCACACGGTACCGGGGGGGGGGGGGCAGGACCCCCTGACTCTCCTAATGTATGTCCCGCACATTACAAATATGGTCACCTTAAAGCCACAGGCATGTTTTTCTGTCAAGTAGTTTGTGCCTACAAGTTTTTGCCCTCTAGCCTCTTGTTAGTTCTGACTGAGGGTATAGATTCTACCTGTTAGTTGGTCAATACCAATTGCTAATGGTATGTATAGGGCTTATAAGTTCATATCCTAATGGAGTTAGATTAGCATATGTGATTTAAATATTATAGTACTAATTAAAGTTTACATCTATGCTAAAGAGCACATTTTCATACAAATAAATTATTCCTTTTTTTTAAAAAAAATAAGACTTTTGTTAAACATTGAAATATTATTTTTCAGTAAATAACAAAGACTTTTACTAAAACATTCATCAACAGGTGAATTACGGAATCAACTCTGTCAAAATAAAACAATAAAGGGTGGCAACGTGAGATTGATGATCCTGGTGAAATGACACTGTTTCTGTCTCCAAACGTCGCGTTTACGATGCCATTGACGCATGACTCGGATTTACCTTTACAATAAATGCATTCTACTTGGACATTTTAGTTTGAATACAAGAATTACACAAGGATTTAAATACATTAGAATTATTTGAATGTATTTTCCTTCTGCAAAATACAAATTGCTCTTGTGAAATTCATTATTTGCATTGAAATTTCGTCAGGAAGTTGTCTTTATAGGATTTTTACGAAATACCTTTTTCATGAGAAATACGTATTTATTAACAAAACAACATCCTCGTCTCTTGTTGAATACCTAGACAGCAAGAAACATGCGTTGGTGTTATGCATGGTATTCATTTATTCTTTATCACTTTATGTCATAAACACAGCATGCTCCAAAATAAACAGAATTGAAAATGAAGCTGTAGTTGCCTTCTCGAGGAACAGTGCCGACTTTTGATTTTTGCCGCGTATTCGGGTTGACGATCTCGTTTGAGGTTAGTTTTTGCTGACATGATACATACTACAGAGAAAACTATGTAAATAAAACAAGTTAAAACAAAAGGTTACAATTGTTTTTAGTACTGTTTATTTTGACGCTGCGGTATAAGTCTATGGGTAAAATTAGTTTCAACAGTTTTTCTGTATATCTTTAACCCTGACAGAAAATAGGGTTACATTAGTTAGTGTGTGCAAATCTCCTTAACTTTATTTATGCTATATTCTACATCAACATTCATCTGTCAAAGTTTATCCTAACAGAACTCATCTCTCTAAGACAGATCTTGAAATTATGATTCTTAATCGTTGATAAATATCTGATTTAAAAACTTTTTCTATATACATTTCTGAATAATTGTGTTAGTAGTGTTAATAGTATCGTAAAATATCTATAGTCGTGTCTGAAGAAAATATGCGCAGGTCTAAAATGCTTAGATACATTTCTTGATTTACTTAAACTTACTAAATACGTCTTATTAAGACTTATTTACTAAGTCCTGTATACCAATAATACTTTTACATAGTCGCAAAAATAAGTAAAAATATATTTCTAAACAATATAAATGTTTTTTTTGAAAATGCCTAATAATTGTAAAACACTAAATTTGTTGAAATTAATTTTAATTTTATTGCCCCTGAACGAAACAATGCTCAAAAATCAACATTTCTACATTTTCCAAGCAGAAAGAATAATTAAATTGCCTATCAGTATAGCATGAAATGACGTCGTTTTTAATTGCTGCGGGAATACTGAAATGTAAACTTCACCCCAAGAACGTAAGCCAAAGTGGTAGAAAGGAATTGTTTATTGTTCTAAATGGAAAATTAAGTTTTCTTGTGCATTTATCGGATGGCCTTATATAATAGATAATAGTGTACTGTAGATATATTGTACTTATCAGAATTCTGTCATTATAGTTATAAGGATATCTAAGATTAAAGATATTAACGCTTCATTGGTCAGGCATGTAGTCGCGAATTTATAACACGCGATAACATTCTATTCATTTGGTTGTGGCAGTCGGGGAAAGTTCTGACAGAAGTGACAATCTTTATAGATACGTCTACAGATATTTTGAATTGAGAAAAATATTTAATTTTACGTAATTAGAAATTACCTGAACATTTATTACCAGACTTGTCTAAGTATGTTAAAAATACATAACTTATTAATATTATTATATTGAATAATTCCCAGATGTATCAAAGATTAAATATATTAATATATTTCATAACTGATTACAACTACTTGTTATGACTATTTTTCATTAATATTGTTCAATAAATATTGTAACATAACCTAAGTGTTAAAGCAGTAGTTTTACATCGTAACGTATAACATAATATCGGCTGATATATGAAATCATATGTTATCATTTAACTCACTTTGAGGTGATTCATAGCGTAACCTGACGTGAAATTGTACGATGTTCATTTAATCTGTTTTTGTAGGTGTTGCTATAAAAGTTTCAACTTCAAAAGATTAAACGAGAAATTTTTTTAGAGTCAATTCCTGCTGTAAATTTAGCGGCAAAATGTAAAGTAAATATCTCTGCTTTCTTTATGTTTTTGTTTCTATTTACCGAAGTTGATGGTGGTCTATAATTTCTCATTCTATCCACCTCGTGTAATAGGTTCACTAAAAACCTTTCCCTTATAATTTCATATTCATCTTTAAGTAGTTTTAGCTCTGGGACAGTTAGTTCCGTACTAAAGGAGCTGGATTTTCAAACAAGTAGATCAACAGTTCGAATCCGAACGGGTAACTCAATTTTAAAATTTTAATTATATAATTACTATTTGAAAAGCATCAGTTGTCATTCACTATAGGTTTTTAAAAACAATATTTGAACTTGATTGACTGAATAAAAACGTAGGCTATTTAATGAAGATTGAAAATTTGTACTATATATATATATATATATATATATATATATAGATATATCAGGAAAGTACTAGCTAATAGAAGGAATTTAAAAAGCGAAGGATGCAACAGTAAAACGTTAAATAAATTATATAATTTTCAAGTTGAATGGTAAAATAAATATTTAAAATTATATACCTAAACAAAAATTTAAAAAATACCTGTGTTATAGGTAAAAGCAAAGATAATTAAAGAATTTCGATAATTATAAATAAAGTATATGCATAGTACATACATTAGAAAACTGACCAGGAAAATATAATACAAAATTGTGTAGGTCCAAAACCTTAGATTTATAAGATGGTAGCATGTTAACCCTTTTGATTAGTGAATAAATCACACTATAATCATTTCGAAATCTGATAAAAAATTTGTTTGAATAACTATTTTTATTTAGTCGTAACAATAGATTAAAATCGAGGAATAAAACATTAGACAAGCAATACACACGCACACAAAATCATTTACTGCAGATACGTCGATGATATCATAACACTATACAGAGGCAACTTCCGACAATGCAAAAACTCCTCACCTACACTAACAAAATACACCCAAAAATCCACTTCACTTCAGAAATTGAATCCAACCGATCCCTAAACTTCCTCGACCTTACCATAACAAAATCCACACAAAAACACAGCTTCAACATTTAAAGGAAACCCATAACGACAGACACACTTAACCATAACACCTCAAACCACCCTATCTAACACAAACACGGTGCCTTCAGATCCATACTTCATAGACTTAAAGAAGTCCCAATGACCACAGAAAACATAATCAAAGAACTAGACACAATTAAATATTTAACATTCACAAATGGATACAACACCACAATAATAGACAAGCTATGGTACAAAATACAAAAAAAACCCTAAAATTAACACTACAGGCAGGGAAAACAGATACACCACATTACCATACATAACAAAACAACAAACTAAATAACCCGTAAATTTCAAAAAAATGAAATAAAATAGCATACAAAACTAATAACCAGTTACAACACAAAATACAACACTACACCAACAACAAAGATAAAGTACAAGCACCAGGCGTATAAAACGGAACTGCAACGAATGTAACAAATTCTACATTGGACAAAATGGTCGTAGCTTTAAACAAAGAGTCGAGGAACACAAACTGAACACCAACTCAACATTTTACAATCACATAAAAAAAACAGGACACAAATACTCAGACATTTACCATAACCTAGAAATCCTACACATCAACAAAAAAGGACCACATCTCAATTCACTAGAAGAATATGAAATTTACAAACAAAAAAAAAACAAAGTACAAACATATTAAACGCACATACACAATACAAATCACACATACTCTTTGATACTATCGAAAACCTTCCTTTAAAATCGTCACCGCTTGACCCAATATCTCCAAGCAGAAGGCGCCGATGAAGATCACCACATAGCGATCGAAAACGTTCTGTCTCAGTAAGTCTTAACAAATTTACAAAATTTATAGTTCGGATAGTCATTGTTTAAGTGATTAAAAACATCACAGTTGATAAATGGGACAAGAGCTGAAACTGTCGACGTACTTAGAACTAAACTGCATACAAAATTGCTAGTAATTTCCGTCGTGTTCTCTGTGGAACATAAATAATTATCTTTAATAACAACCAATTACACTACGCAGAAATTGTCTTAGTTAATAGAAACGCACTAGGGTGATGCCATACATAAGTCAGTAATGTTAGTTGTTATTAAATGGCTATTATTTAAAGTTGATAGTTCATTGCAACACTTACGATAGGGTCTACTGGTTTTAAAATGAGAAAATTTAGAATTTAAAACATCTTTGATCTAACGAAAGCAGGCAAATAAACAATGTAAATATAACCTATAAAAGTTTAAATAAAACAAAAATAAATAAATGTAAACTGCAATTTAAAGATAATGAAATATCATTTAGAAAGCCCTCCTTTTTATTTAAATTCAAGAAATAGAACTAGTTACAAAATTATTATTTCTTTCCTTAAAAAAGCAATAATTTCTACCACCTCTGATAAAATAAAAGCCCTGTCGTCACTTATGCATTTAGTGCCGCCCCATTACCCTTACATGTTTTGGCGTTTACTGGCGGCCGTCCAGCTAAGCGGGGAAAGCACATTTTTTTAAAAAGATTTATCTTCAAAAGAATAAAATACAGTTTAACATTCACTTCTGCTATAAATAAAATCAACATAGGTAATGTAAATGTGAGAAAATGAAGTTACAAAATAAAGAACACAAACGGAATTGTTTTTTGTTTGTTAAATTTTATAAATAAGCTTCAACAAGATTATTTATGAAACAAAAAAAATGCTTATTACCGTATGCATTAAAATAAGCAGTACTGAAACAGTTGTAAGACTTTATTTGTTTACATAACTCTACAAACAGAAACAAGCAATAAGATGCTAAATTGATTGGAGTCTTTTATAAACATGTTCTGTATGGTTTACGTTTAATTTGAGGCAACACTGTCACTGCTCTTCAAGGTTTTACATAATTTTTGTGAAGAGGGGTTGTTTCATGCTCGTTATACAGATTGTTATTGTTTTCTCTAGTTGGACGAGGTTGGTTGGTTTCATAGCGGAAAATCTTGTCCTTTATCATTCCCCGTCAGGTGGTGTAAGTGGGCTGGGTAAGGAAAGTTTGCTCTTAGGGAAATAAGGTGGTTGCCAAAAGTCAATATGGGAAACCATAGCAAAAGCTCGCAAATATAAAAACGCCTAAAATTAAACGTGTGCCCTAGATAGAATGCCACGAAGAAAATATTGAATGCGCGAAACTTGTTTGAAAGCTCGTAAAAACTTCAACCCTTTCTTCAGCGATTATATTATGAATAAAGACACAGTTAGTCCATTTGGGCATTCTTAGCAAGATTTATTCCTCGAGTATGCGGCCATTGCTAAACTTGGTTAAGCAGATTGAAGCATTTCAGAGACTTTGCACATCCCTTTTATTAATATCGACACATTTTTGAGTGAATAATTTTATAGGAACAATTTCTTCACCCTGTTTATAGCAAATCAGTTCATAAAGTTATCATTTTTGGTATAATTTTGTGTAATACATTCATGCCTGAAACATAGAATTTAAACATTTGTGGTAAACCTTTTTTTTTAAATACAGCAGTGCCTCGATAATTTGAGGTAGATGCGACCGAGACCCCTCGGATTAGACGGAAGTACGTTCCAGTGCATTAGAAAAAATAGAACTTTATATGAACATTTCTTGGAAGCTCAACACATTTCCTTCGCATGCAGTATTGATATAAACATTTCTTGAAAGCCAGAATCATCATTTTCTTTCAAATTGATAAAATAGGGTCAGATAGAAATAAGCTCAAACTTTACGAAAGATCGAAATATCGGGACTCGTATTTTCGAGACTACTGTACATTGGGTTTTAAAGTATTTATACAGATTCCCTTAAGCTTTGACGCTGTCAAGAATCGCCAAAGGTAAATAGTAAAACACTACACACAAACCTTCGCTAGTTACAAGTTTACTAACCAGCGTACTAACCTACGACCATATTTTGCCTACATGAGGCATGAGCCTCCACTCAGGCAAGCGTATCACTAGGCAAACTACTAACAATTCTATTCAAATCGGCTAATAATAAGAAACAAGTTAGTGTTTGAGTCTGATATATTATTATTGACCTCTGAGAAAATAACTATTTATTACAACAGGCATATTTCCTTAAATTGACTGTTGCGTAAAATAAAAATTCAAAAATTTTTTAACCATTTGTTTCTGAAATTAAATAAAGCAACTATAAATAAAGCAAAGCCGATTCCATTATATCACTTCTACATTAGACTAAAATAAAATACCTAAAGTTGTCAACCTTTGATTATGAAATTAAATAAAGCATTAATTATTAAACGCAAAGACGTTCTCACAATCTTACTTCTAACTTTTCTACAATAGATTAAAATATTATTTCAACAGTTTTCTAACTATTTGATTGTGAAATTAAGAAAAAGCAACAATAAATAAAAGCAAAGACGTTTTCACAATCTTTCTTTTAACTTTTCTACAGTAGAGTAAAATAAAATTTGAAGTTTCCAATTGAAAAAAAAGTATCAATAAATAAAAAAGACTTTTCCAAAATATTTCTTCTACAGTTTCTGTAAAGAATAAAAACAATTAATAAAAAAAAAAATTAATCTTTTTTAATTTAAATCAACAAAGAAGAATTGTATTTGGTTTTTTTCATTATATATATATATATATATATATATATATATATATATATATATATATATATATATATATCAGAACAATGAAATTTTCCATTTCCCTTTCTATTATTTTTTGATTCACTATTTTTTATGATTGTTGCTATTTATGCACTTTGTTTCTTTACTTGCATTGTGTTGTGGTTTTTTTTCTTTCCTTACTCATTGTCCGTTTGTTCGACAGTGTTGAACCAGTTTGTTTGATCATTTTATTCTTTTCATTCATTTTTAATCCTACAACATTATTTATGATATTATGTGGTAACCATGACAATAATTTAAGGTTGTGTAATGAGGGTTTCCACGACAACTATAACGGGAAAAAAAATTCATATACATCTCGGAGTTCGTTTTTAGCTGAGAGAAAGCTGGCTTAGTGACAAAGAGCTAGACTTTCAACATGAAGTTAATCAGTTCGAATCCAACTAGACCCCAAATTTTTAAATTTGATATAAACTCTAGATTAAAATCAATTGTCCTCCACTATAGGTTAAAAGAGATGTAATTGATTTTGATTTAATGAATAAAAATTAATTTTATTATCGATTGGAAATTTGTACAATACATATATCTGGGGAGTGTCTGCTAATTGAAAGAATTTATTAAAATTTTTACTTCACTATAATCAAAGTTGGCGGTAACATTTTCATGTAGACTTTTAAACACTTAAAGCATGTGCGTATAACAATTTTCATTCCTATGCTACATCATTTCTTTACCAAATGAGTCGCTAAATTATATTATTTTTAAAAGAGCTATCATACAGCTAAAAAAACTAATAACAAATCATCGTACTGATTTGTAACATCACTCATCGCCCATCCGCCTTAGTTGAAAGGTTCAATTTTACCAGGATTTCTCCGGTTCCTTGAACTACATATTCCCACAACTAATCCATTGTACTCATCCAATATATCACCTAATGTCAGCCACAATCACGCCTCTGGATTTATGTCCTCAGCTTCAATGTCAAATGTGTAATAGGATCTGATATCCAATAACAAGGCTTAGTAAGTACTCCGCTAATGATTTCTTGCATCATTGGTTGGTGGGAATTGTTAAATAAGCTGAAATGAAATATTTACATATAGACGCCTAAATATTTTTGGTGATGACGCTACTGGATATTACCCTTACGTAATTATAGTTTTTCCTATTTGTTATTAAATGTAGATAATTCTTTTATCATAAAATATTAGTAATATTTTTTTACTATTGCTTTAATAAATTAGAAATGCTTAATTTTAATTTATATTATATTGTTAATTAAATTTGTCATTATATTATTTATAATGTCATAAAATAAGGATTTAACATATTTAAGCAATAAATATTACATTTACATTATATACTAATATTTGTTTCTATTGTTACCATTCTGCTGATTATTCGGTTTTAAACTCATTGAATTGTAATGAGTAATGACTATATTTAATTTAATCTATAGTTGCGTTTTTTATATATATCTTCCTCTCTACGGTATATTTTCTACACTCTACGTTACTATTTAGGTACTTTATATTTCACATGTTTCATATTTTATTAAATTACAATCATTATAGACATAAACAAATTCTCTAATATATTACGTTTCATCAGCTATTTTATTCCTTTTTCTGGTTTTTTTAATATTTAGTCTCAATGTTATGACCTGCAGTAATAAGACGACGGTCGGTTCATCGGATCAATCCTATAGATCAACACAGCTCTTCCCCATCTTCTATCAACAAAGTCAAGTAATAGTGATTTAATATAAGTGACATACCTCGAAAATCCTAGTCCCGATATTTCGAGCTTCCGTATAATTCGAGCCTATTTCTATAAAAGCCTATTTTATCTATTTGAAAGGAAATGAGTCGGGTGTCCAAGAAATGTTCATAGCCTTAAAGAAAATGAATCGGGCGTTCAAGAAATATTTATATCAATACGGCATGCAAAGGAAATAAGTAAAGCTTCCAAGAACTGTTTATATCAGTACTGTATTTTCTTCCTCCCCATTCTGTTGTTCTCGTTTGTTGTTGTTATGCTGACGATCAGGCTTGCTGTATGTTGTGTTTGAATGTCAGTATCATTTATGTTTTGATGACAGAAGAAAAATGGGTCATAAATATCTTTCTTTATTACGCTGTAAGTTTTGACAGTTAACAAATATCCCAGCCCAAATGTCAAGTCCTGTGCGTGATATATCAGAAAATAATCTATCTTGAAGCAAACAAATCAATCAAACTATGACGACACCAAAGATTAGCTGGCCTGGTCTTTATTTATGCTATTAATAGATCCGGTTGGGGCTGTTGCCACATAGATGTGGATATGAGGGGTTTTACTGTATTAGGATTTATTTGAAGTCTTATTTTTTTCTAATGCCCAGGAACGTTTTCTGTGTAATCAGAATTTTCGGTAATCCGAGGGGTCTCAGTTCAATTCGAATATCGAGGCTCTACTGTAATTTACTTAAGACCAGACATCTGTATTTTAAAATGTCATCTTTGACGCACACACACGTACGTTCTGAAAGAAAAGGTTCAACATTTTATTAGAACTAAATTATTATTTTAATTATTATTTATTTATTATTAATGTACTAATTTTGTAACACATTAATCGACATGTAACACCATGTAATTTTAGATCAATGTGTTACTGATAAATTTACATTTTTCGTAACGTTTATTTAAATATGTTTTAAACAGTTTAATCTTTTTTGAAATTAGAACGTCTTACGTGTTGTGTGAAAATAAAGTCTTCGGATTTATTTGTATACTTATTATAAAATGTGATTTTATATTGCAACTGATTTAATTTAGAATTAGTCATATTTTATTTGACTTCAACTGCGAGATGATTTCTGGATATTTAAAGTTTGAAGCTCCACTACGTAAATAGCATCACGTCTACTCGTCCAGATGAGTAACAGTCATCGAATAAGAAATTATCTTTGTTTTTGTACGAATCGCCTAATTAGGCCTACCTCTTATTTAAAATGGCTTTCGTCCATGCAACATCTAGTTTAGGAAAAAAAGGTTACTACTAAAATAGTAAAGGTGAATTCTTGCTTAATTTCATTACCAATGGAACCTTCTGACGATTCTTGAATTCAACACTTCCAGTTTTTTCAATGCAGTTACAAAAACAATGTTTTCGGGTTATTTGTATGTTTATATTTCGTTTAATTGGACTCAGTAAATGTTTTTGCAAAATTAACTGAGAAATAATTTTAATTGAATGACGCTGGCCTATACCCAGCCATTAAAAGTGACGTTTTAAAATCCCAGGATGTCTGGGCTAGAGATTTCCACAATAACTCAGTTTTGGATATAATTTATTAATGAAAACTTCACTAGCCTCTCCTGGGTTACAGAAATCTTCACAAATTATAAGTAAGCTCTTACCCCACTTCCCGTGGGACCTGACTTTATACAGCACGATGTGTGTACGCACCCTTCTGGAAAATTACGTCTTGCATAATAAACCACGTAATTTAGCTTTAAGAAACAATTAGATCTAATAAAGCCATAGTGAGGAAGGACGTATCTCGGGAGGGCGTTTATATCGCTATAAACTTAAGTAACATTATTTAAGTCAAATACAATTTAACTACACTATATTGGCTCATAGACAACTTTTAAAGATAGCCTGTTTATATATATATATATATATATATATATATATATATATACATATATATATATATATATATATATATATGTATATACGCTATATATATATATATATATATATATATATATATATATATATATGTGTGTGTGTGTGTGTGTGTGTGTGTGTGTGTGTGTGTGTGTGTGTGTGTGTGTGTGTGTGTGTGTGTGTGTGTGTGTGTGTGTGTGTGTGTGTGTGTGTGTGTGTGTGTGTGTGTGTGTGTGTGTGTGTGTGTATGTGTGTGTGTGATCGTGTATCTATGTATGTATGTGTAAACAACTATCTTTTGGGATACTTATTCTTTATCCAGTCTTTCTGTCTGTATTTCGACAAAGATAAATAAATTTTCGTGAATGTTGTTCCAGTGTAATGCGGTCTAATACCATTGATGTTATATATTTGGAGGTAGGTGTGATTTTTCCGTGTTCGGCAGGCAATGGCGATATCAGCAACTCACAGAGGCAAAGTAGGTTTCCAACTGACAATAGCCCCTCCCTTCAGTGGGTCATCACTCCTAATACAGTTCGGAAAAACATCTTGCTACCTCCTGTATTTTGATTACGTACTAAGGCAATTTTGGTCCCCTCATTCCAAAAACATACACTTTCCTGATATATCGCACAGAACAGTACTTCTCAAAATACCTAATTCTCTAAAATCTTCACAGCTATTCATGCACTCTCGATTCTAGGTTATGTCGCTAGTTGTTAGCTCTAAATTTGAAAATATTTAAAAAAATTATACTATCCACTATATACACTTGTCGAGCGAATTATGTGTTTTCACTAAAACGTAATAGTTAACTTAGCTCCTGAATATTAGCTTGGAGGAACTCCGGTGTAATTTTATATTATAAATAATAAAACCTCCTACACAGCAAAAACATTTTATTTACATCACGATGTAGATTTAGATTGCAAAGCAATCATCTTCAGAGATTTCGCGTTACGAAACAATCGCGTCATGGACAAAACCAACTCGCTACCCAATCCGTTGAGTAGCACGTTAACACAATAATTATTTATGATTTATACAGTGAATTCAAAAAGATTACAAAAGCCACTCTAAGAGTGAGCAACACTTGAAGTAATCACCTCTGAAAATGCTTTTCAATCAAAATGTTCATTTTGATTTAAATAAAAACACTTTAACTTTTATTAGTATCTTATACTTGCCTTTATTAGGACTTTTTTGGCGTTTTTGAATATTGAGGACGGCCGTTTCGGGAGATATGTCCCGTCGTCAACTCGAACTGTAGTTAAGCTGAGTTAACAATGGGATCCGAGTTGGTTCATTTAAAATTTAATCAAATAACATAAATAAAACGATTTTGTGTTTTAAGAGTTTTTTTTTTATAAATATAGAGCTCGTTAATGTTAAAAGAAGATTCGGTGAGAGATCAAATAAGACTTGAAAAAATTGTCTGACACATGGTTTAAAGTAAAATATTTGATCATAGGTGACAAATTCTATAGAACAATATTATAAAGGCAAAGAGAAACACAGATAAGATGGAAATTTAATAAGGTTGAGTCGGTTTTATGTTTTGTGTTGAATTTTGTATGCAAATATAATTTCTTAGTACAACGAACGCTGGTGTAAATCATAATTGTAGTAAAATTCCAAACCTACATTTAGTTCTCTTTAAAGATATTCAGTTCTTTAAAACAGCAAAAGTCTATTATTTTGCTTATTGATTACTCTAAACTTTCAAATCGATTTAAAAGTACTCTCTCTCTCTCTCTCTGCAGACAGATAGACACACGCACACGCGCGCGCACACACACACACACACACACACACACAAACACACACACACACACACACACACACACACACACACACACACACACACACACACACACACATATATATATATATATATATATATATATATATACCCACACACTTACACACTGCAGCGGCCAGAATGTCCGATGCAAAGAATCTGGGTAATTGTACAGAATACCAGAATCAAACCTAACCGGGTTAAATAATTGACTAAATTTATATATAAAAATTTTAAAACATTATAATAATAATAATATTAAAACTAGGGTAAATAATAGTAAAATGAAGAAAATTAGAAATAACTTTAGACTTAAAAAACATAAATTATAAGCAATAAGAAAAATTATCACTTCAAAGTGGATAGCCTAAATTATGTAAACAAAAAAAAGACGGTAATTGTGTAGTATAACAAACTAGGCCTAGATGCCGGCTATTAAAATAATTGTAGCCTACTTAAAAATAATCAGGAATAAAGAATGTAAATTAAGATGTGAGGAAAGTAAATTAGGCCTAGCTAGGGAAAATAGTATTTATGTAAAAGTAAAGATTAAATGTTAAAGTGTAATAGCCTAAGAAATTAGGTTATAATAGAAGAAGTCATATTTGATTTCGGAAAAATCCGCTTAGGGCATTGATTATAAATCTTGTCACTACGAAACGAAAGCGCTACAGTCGAACTTTGGATTAAGAATGTTAAAAAGTTAATTAAATTAAATGAGAAGAAATAAAGTCAAATATGTTATTAAATAAAAGGTAAAAATGCAAAGGACACATCAGAATACAGAAACGCCTTTTATAAAAAGGGAAACTAATCTTAGTTCTGAATTTCCGAACAAACAAAGTCAATTGCCATGGCAACGGCTTTCTGATTGGTCAAAAGTTGAAAAATGGATACTGGGACGTGGGAAGTTTGAAATTGGAGAAGTGGGCCTCACAAAAGAACGCTATCCAAGATCAGAATGCATTAGGCTCTCAAAGCGAGCAGACGTGTTTTTGTACCATGCGATCAGGACAAGAAAAAATGTGCTAAAAACAGAGTAAAAAGTGCTACGATGTGATCAGGGGAAGGAAGATATATATGAGCAAGGGCTCATATGTACCCAGAACAAAATTTCGACCACCAAAATGCAAAATTAAAGAAAATAAGAAGATTAACCGAAATTATGGAGAGACGCCTACCTACCAAGACCCTTGAAGCTGTAACAGGACCGACAGATGACAACATTAATGAAGATAAAAAGATTTCTACAGTACAAGGTTATATAATCAATTTAATTATTCTTTTTTAAATAACATTTTACTTCAAATTATATTAACTTAATTTCAAAATTAAATAAGATGGGAATAACCTAAGGGACTGATTAGTCAACTCTCTTAGGTTACCCAAATTTAAGTAATAAAGATTCAAAATTGACTTTCCATTCCTATCGCTGTGGGAATGTATGGATTAAGTATAAAGATGTATATCTTATATGGCTTTTTCTAAGTGAATTTCTAATGAATAACTTCCAAAGAAGTTAATTGTTCAAGGCCTAGCCTAAAGGCATTACATAGTAATATTAAGTGTTTGAAAAAGAATCAGATTTTAAAATATGTTAAATTTAACTCTACTAATCAAAATTATATACAAAATTAATTATGGTAACTTTGATAATTTAAATTATATGTAAAATTAATGATAATAAGAAAATTTAAAAACAGAAGGAGATAATAATGTTTAGTTAAATGGCAAGTTGTATGAAATTTTGAAAAAATAATTAGTCAAGAAAATCCTGTGAAATTAAATAAAAACAATAATAATTAATTTGAACCTTGGAACAAATAAATAAAAATGTATATTTTCCAATTAGCTGTGTTTTCATTCTAGATAAGATAAGTTCACTAGGTATCCAGGTATAGTCTTTAAATCACAAGTGTCTCTCAAAGATTCCACTACCCGAAAAGGAGCTTGAACAGGGCTTATCGGAGGCTAATTGGTTTTATCAAAAATTCAGGGGTTGGTTCCTCTGAGAGGTTTATTCCTTGAGGCACAGGTCTATGAAATTAGGTTCGTAGTCAATGGATAAACCATTACTTTCTTACTGACTTAGCAATTGAGGAAGAGAAATAAACAACGGCAAAGGTTATAAAAAGTAAGTCGGTAAGAAAAGTATGGCGCCCAACGTTTGAGGCTCGATGCTTACATTGTAACATCGGGTCAACATCAAATAGAGACAGATTTAAATCGACTAAGGAGCCTAGTGAAACAAAATTAATTAAATAGAATTCAATTAAAATATTAAAAAATAATAGGAATCATAAAATGAAAACCAAAGTTCTTTAAATTAAATAAGAGTTAATTATAATAAAAATGAAATTAAAAAGAACTTAGAATAAATAATAATTATTAAAAGGAAATAATTAAGTAAAATAAAATTCAGTAGGCGTCGGTAGGGCATAATATAAATAATAATGTTAGTTATTAATGAAAGTAAATAGAATACATAGGCGTTAGATAGACAAGGTCAAGGGAACACTGAACCGGATCACATCGAGCACAATTCTAAATGAATATTTAATTAAATACTCAGTATATAGTAAAAATATAGAAGTAGGAGAAGTTAGTAAGGGAATAAAAGGATAGTTAAATACGAGACTTTAAGATGGCGACAAGACAGAGAAAAGACACAGAACCATCTGAAATGATGGAGTTTTTTAAAAAAATGATGGAGGAACAAAAACAGGAAAGATTAAAAGAGATGGAAGAACAGAAACAAGGGAGAATAAAGGAACAAGAAGAATTAGTAAAAAAGATAGAGGAACAAAAACAGGAAAGATTAAAAGAGATGGAGGAACAGAAACAAGGGAGAATAAAGGAACAAGAAGAATTAGTAAAAATGATAGAGGAACAAAGAAAGAAAGAAAGAGAGGAGGAAAAAGTAGAAAGAAAGAAAGAAAGAGAGGAGGATAAACAAGAAATTAAGAATCTTTGGGAAATCATGAATAAGAGGATAGAGGAAATAAATGAAGGAATTACAAGAAAGAATGAGGAAATGGGAAATAAAATCCAAGAAACTATAGAAAAGATGTATAACTTAGAGGTAACAGTCAGTGAAAATAAACAGACTGTAGAAACAGTTAAGGGAGAAGTCAAAAAAGTAGAAAGAAGGGTACAAGTAGTTGAGAATAAGATAAAGAATATGGGAGAAGGGATAAATATAGCTACCTTGTTTAAATCAAGGATGTTTGAGATGGGTGATAATGGAGACAAAAGCAAGAAGGAATTCTACGGTAGGGAAGATGAAGACCCTATTGATTTCATTAAACACCTAGAAGGTATAATGTCCGAAATTGATCCTGACATGGAGGAAGGACAAAAAAGGAAAATAATGGAGAGACATCTTAAAGGACCAGCACAAGAATGGTGGTTGGCCATGAATATGGAGGAGGAAAATTATGATGAAGTTAAGGAGAGATTCTTTAGCCACTTTTGGGGATCTCATGCACAAGAGAGAATTCGAGGAAGAATCGAAAATGGAAAATATGAATACCATCGAGGCACAAACAACATGGTAAATTATTTCTTAAAAATGGTGAACACGGCGAGACACCTAACTCCGCCATACAATCAGGCGGAGTTAATTATGAAGATTATGAAGCATTATGGGAACAGAATGTATATAGGATGTTCCGGGATGGCGGCTACCGACATAGAGGAGGCGGTAAAATACATCCGAAGGAACATGGAGCAGGAGGCTACCAGGAACCGGACTCAGCCTAGGACTGAGGAACGGGAACCTGAAAGGAGAGGGTTTACACACCAAACGAGAAACCCCGGATACAAGGGAAATTGGAGGCAAGAGCCTTACCCGGTAGAAGGGAGAGGAAACTGGAGACAGGGGCCCTACCAAAGAGAGGGACCAAGAAATAGGCCGCAAAATCAGTGGCAACAACAAAGGCCAGAGTACAGGCCACAAAACCAAACGGAAGAAGGACCACAGACAAAAGAAAAGAGACCACAAAATCCAGGGCCAAGTGGTCAATCAAAAAACTAAATGAGAGGATCCCTAATGGTAGGAAGGAAAAGAGGAGACAACCATTAGAGATCCAACAACAAACAAAATATAGGAAATATTACCCGGAGAAACAGGGAACAGTAAATAAAGGAAAGGCGGAAGACCTAAAGAACAAAAATAAAAAAACAATACAACAGGAAAATAACAATGAAGTACACCAAAATCAAGAGCGTAGAGTTGGTGGACTATCTCTTGATATTCGTGCTGAATTGTTAGAAGAGGACAAGGAGATTGGCGAAGGTAACCAGAAGAAAGAAACATGCCCTGTAATTGACTGTGAGGTAGAAGGGCACTCTATAGAGGTAGAGATTGACACGGGTGCAGACGTGTCAGTCATTCAAGAAAAGGCTTACAACAACCTCAAGTTGCATGGGCTTAAGTTCCTGGAACTACCCATCAACAATGTGGGAGTTGTAACAGCCATTAAGACTGCACAAATAAAGGTTACCCGGCAATGCTTAATTCCCTTAACAATTAAAGGCATAAAAGTGGACTGCATCTTCATAGTGGTCTCCAAACTTCGGTCGGAGATGATTATGGGGTGCAACACACTGTATGACCTAAAGGCACGGATAAACATGGATAGACGTTTTGTGACATTCGAAATAGAAGGAGAAATGGTGTACCAGGACTTTAAAAGTAAAATACAAAAGATAGAGGAAAATGAAGAAGTCCGAAAAATATGCAAGTTAACCCAGGAAAAAGAAGATGCATCAACAATAGGGCATCAAAGCAAAAAGGAGGGGTTAATGCGACAGTGCGAGAAGCAGGGGCACTGTCGAATGAATGAAGGAGGAAATGGACAAGAAACAAGTAAAGGGGAAATCTTAAATATAAAAAACGAATATAAAAAAAAAATAAAAAATGAAACAGAGGAAAAATTAAACAAAAACAAAAAATTGACCTGAGGGAGTCAATACAGGAGATAAAGAAACAAAGGACATGGAAAGAAGAGCTGCAGCTGAGATTAAGCGCAAAACAAAATATAAACAAAGTAAGGCCGAAATAGTGCCAAAAAGGGGAAATAATGTGAGTGGAAAAATAATAAATAAGAAAATAAATATAAATAAAAGTATAAACGTCGCGTCGAAACAATTAAAAGGGGGTAACAACGAGGTTAAAATGAATAACCAACAAGTAGCTCGGAAGCCCATGACTAAGACTTTAGATTTTGGAGAGATAACCCAAAGGAAAGAAATTGAAATTAAAGAAAGAAAAAAGAAAAACCCATTTACTAGTTCAAGAGTTCGAAAGTCAATTAAAATGAGAACCAATCCAAATACGAGAAGAACCTTCATTTCATTACAATTCAAAAACAGAAAAATAAAAGGTAGATTTAAGGAGAATAAGGGAAAGTTAAGAAATTGGAAAAGGAGAAAGAAGAAAAAGAAAGATAAAGCTGGACGGATAATAAGAAAATATTTGAGAATTAACCATTTAGGAATCGAAGAAGAAGAAACAGAAAATAAATGTATATTAGACAAAGAACAGCAAAATCAATTAAACCAGCTAATATTGGAATATGACGATATATTTAGCGAGATACCGGGAAGATCAAATAAATATAAGCATCAATTGAAACTAATAGAGAATAAAACTTTTGTACGAAGGAATTATCCAATTCCAATTAATTACCGTAAACAGGTCCAAGAAGAGATTGTTAGAATGCTCAGATATGACATCATCGAACGCTCAAGAACTCCTTACATCAACCCAATGGTGACAGTAATAAAACCAGACAAGACCATCCGTCTGTGTCTAGACGCTAGGAAGTTGAATGAGATAACTGTGCCGGATTATGAAAGTGCACCCACTATTGACGATATACTAAGGAAAGGTCGCAACAGGCGATATTTTTCAAAAATAGATTTAACCTCAAGTTTCTGGCAAATACCGTTGACTAATGAGTCCAAAAAATATACAGGATTTTTATTTAATAATAAAGTATATAATTTCAAAGTGGTGCCTTTCGGACTCCAAAACTCCCTAGCGGCTCTATTGAGAACGGTAGATATCACTTTGGGTAAGGAGTTAGAGGAAAATCTTTTAGTGTATGTCGATGATCTGTTGTGTCTATCTGAGACATTCGATGAGCACCTCAGTCACCTGAGGACAATTTTCACCAGATTCAGAGAGGGGAATTTAACCATCAACCCAAAGAAAACCTCGTTCTGTCAACAAGAGGTGAAGTTCTTAGGATATATCTTCAGACAAGAAGGGGTCACCACAGACCCAGAGAAGCTACAGGCAATACAGCATTTCCCAGAACCTAGAAACAAAAAACAACTACAATCGTTTCTAGGTTTTGTAAATTACTATGCACGATTTACAAAGAAACCTGCTGAAGAGACTTCACCCTTGTTGAAATTACTAAGAAAAGATCAGCCCTGGATCTGGGATGAATACATGAGTAAAGCCTTCAATAGGGTAAAAGATTTGTTTACGGAATCAGTCACTCTGATGCATCCAATCGAAGGGCAACGTACGTTCCTACAGACAGATGCATGTGATAATGCAATCGCCAGTCAGATTTTCCAGAGAGATGGACAAGGGCAAATGCAAGTAATAGGGTTCGTTAGCCGAACACTTAAGAATTGTGAGAAGGCATACACTATATGCGAGAAAGAATTATTGGCTATAGTGCATGGCTTGAAAAAATTTCGGCCATTAATAGTGGGAGCGCCACTAACTATCATAACGGATAATAAGGCATTGAAATTTATGAACACGTGCAATTTCACTAATTCACGAATCACTAGGTGGATATTGGCGATTCAAGAGTATCAACCAACAGTGATATATTGCCCAGGAAAGGAAAACATACCGTGCGACGTCGTGAGTCGGATGTATCAGAATGAGATGGATAATAAGGGAAACAGTCAGAACCGTCAGGTCATAAAAGTAGGACGGTTACAAATAGGATGTGAAGAAACACTAAAAGCAAAATTTCAAAACATAAAAAACTTACAAAGACAACAACCAGAATTAGAAAAATTTTTTGAAAACGTGACCAAATTTAAGAGATATTCTATACAAGAAGGGATATTGTGTAAAGAAGTCAAAAATAAAATAAAGATAGTAATCCCGGAATCAATAATAAACGAGGTAATTGAGAACATACATCAGATATATGCTCACATAGGGAGAAATAAAATAACGAATATAATGAGCCAGAGCATGTATATAAAGCAAATGAAGAAACGGATATTACAAGTGATAGAAAGATGTCAGATATGTCAGTACGCAAAACCGACAAATAGATACCTCCAAGGAAGCACGAAACCAATCGTCTCAAGAGGGCCAGGCGAAATGGTGGCGATAGACCATCTAGGGCCCTTACCAACCAGCGTTGGTGGGGTAAAACATATATTGGTAATAATAGATAGCTTCTCGAAGTATGTTAAGTTATATGCAGTACGAAGTACCACAACAAGGAGCTCAAAGTTGAAGTTACTGCATTATTTTCAAGCAGTAGGGAAACCAAGCAAGATCCTTACCGATTTTGGAACTGCATTTACATCACGGCAATGGCGTACTTGGATCAGGTGTGAAGGAATCCAACACATACTGAGCCCAGTACGGCACCCGCAGGTGAATTTAGCAGAAAGAGTAAATAGAGAACTGAGAAGGATATTGCGGACCTACTGCTATGATAACCAATCGCATTGGCGGAAGTACCTGTCATACATAGAAGGAGTAATCAATACTTTACCGCATGAAGCTACTGGATACACTCCAGATCAGATTCAGTTCGGGGTTGATCCGGAATATGGGTGGCAGGGATTTGTACCAGACGTTTGTAAAAATGTAGTAACGGAAACACAACAGCAGCGTGTGCAGAAGGCATACGACAGAATGAGAAGGACAGGAGAGCTCAGGGCTGAGAAATTAAATAGAAAGATGAAGCAGACGGAATTGAAATGTGGGGACAAAGTACTGGTAACAAGGGTAAATAGATCTAACTTGAGCCGTCAAGAAACCGAGAAGATGCTATTAATTTACCAGGGTCCATATGTAGTGGCTAGACGATTGGGGGCAAAAACTTATGAAATAACAAACTTGGAAACAGGGAAAATAAGGGGGATCTATGACATCAAAGACATAAAGATATTTAAAGAATAAAGGATAATAAGGCAAGGTAAATAAAAAATGATCCATCAGTGACATAGGGAGTAACGGTTAAGTAATAAAAATAAAAATGTAAAATAAATCTAAGTAGTAGATTAAAGCAGTAACATAATCCAAATACATAGGACAAATAATATAAAATCAGTATTAAATGTGAAAGAAAAAGCCATATGTTAAATGAACGGGATTCATTGAATTTATTAAAGTAAAGGTTGTGTTAAACAACAATGAATGTGTAAAATAAGGATTACAATATACAATATTGTATAGTTAATATAAACTTGAAATAAGATTAAATAAAAAAGAATGTGACTAAGGACAGGAGTAATAAATGAGTAAATAGCATGTGAAGTGACTAATGTGACAATGATATATATGAGTGAAAGGGACAGGAGAGTAAATTGTGAACTTTAGTAAAATTAATTAAGTTATGAAGATGAATAGGAATAGTAGACTAATGAAAGGAATATGAAAATTTTAATATAAACTAGTATAAGTGTTAATGTTACTTTTCACAAATATGTTATTAATTATGTTTATCTGTTTCAAGGGAGAGAAGAACCAAAATTTTCATGTATTTAAAAAGGGGGGAATTTTGCAGCGGCCAGAATGTCCGATGCAAAGAATCTGGGTAATTGTACAGAATACCAGAATCAAACCTAACCGGGTTAAATAATTGACTAAATTTATATATAAAAATTTTAAAACATTATAATAATAATAATATTAAAACTAGGGTAAATAATAGTAAAATGAAGAAAATTAGAAATAACTTTAGACTTAAAAAACATAAATTATAAGCAATAAGAAAAATTATCACTTCAAAGTGGATAGCCTAAATTATGTAAACAAAAAAAAGACGGTAATTGTGTAGTATAACAAACTAGGCCTAGATGCCGGCTATTAAAATAATTGTAGCCTACTTAAAAATAATCAGGAATAAAGAATGTAAATTAAGATGTGAGGAAAGTAAATTAGGCCTAGCTAGGGAAAATAGTATTTATGTAAAAGTAAAGATTAAATGTTAAAGTGTAATAGCCTAAGAAATTAGGTTATAATAGAAGAAGTCATATTTGATTTCGGAAAAATCCGCTTAGGGCATTGATTATAAATCTTGTCACTACGAAACGAAAGCGCTACAGTCGAACTTTGGATTAAGAATGTTAAAAAGTTAATTAAATTAAATGAGAAGAAATAAAGTCAAATATGTTATTAAATAAAAGGTAAAAATGCAAAGGACACATCAGAATACAGAAACGCCTTTTATAAAAAGGGAAACTAATCTTAGTTCAGAATTTCCGAACAAACAAAGTCAATTGCCATGGCAACGGCTTTCTGATTGGTCAAAAGTTGAAAAATGGATACTGGGACGTGGGAAGTTTGAAATTGGAGAAGTGGGCCTCACAAAAGAACGCTATCCAAGATCAGAATGCATTAGGCTCTCAAAGCGAGCAGACGTGTTTTTGTACCATGCGATCAGGACAAGAAAAAATGTGCTAAAAACAGAGTAAAAAGTGCTACGATGTGATCAGGGGAAGGAAGATATATATGAGCAAGGGCTCATATGTACCCAGAACAAAATTTCGACCACCAAAATGCAAAATTAAAGAAAATAAGAAGATTAACCGAAATTATGGAGAGACGCCTACCTACCAAGACCCTTGAAGCTGTAACAGGACCGACAGATGACAACATTAATGAAGATAAAAAGATTTCTACAGTACAAGGTTATATAATCAATTTAATTATTCTTTTTTAAATAACATTTTACTTCAAATTATATTAACTTAATTTCAAAATTAAATAAGATGGGAATAACCTAAGGGACTGATTAGTCAACTCTCTTAGGTTACCCAAATTTAAGTAATAAAGATTCAAAATTGACTTTCCATTCCCATCGCTGTGGGAATGTATGGATTAAGTATAAAGATGTATATCTTATATGGCTTTTTCTAAGTGAATTTCTAATGAATAACTTCCAAAGAAGTTAATTGTTCAAGGCCTAGCCTAAAGGCATTACATAGTAATATTAAGTGTTTGAAAAAGAATCAGATTTTAAAATATGTTAAATTTAACTCTACTAATCAAAATTATATACAAAATTAATTATGGTAACTTTGATAATTTAAATTATATGTAAAATTAATGATAATAAGAAAATTTAAAAACAGAAGGAGATAATAATGTTTAGTTAAATGGCAAGTTGTATGAAATTTTGAAAAAATAATTAGTCAAGAAAATCCTGTGAAATTAAATAAAAACAATAATAATTAATTTGAACCTTGGAACAAATAAATAAAAATGTATATTTTCCAATTAGCTGTGTTTTCATTCTAGATAAGATAAGTTCACTAGGTATCCAGGTATAGTCTTTAAATCACAAGTGTCTCTCAAAGATTCCACTACCCGAAAAGGAGCTTGAACAGGGCTTATCGGAGGCTAATTGGTTTTATCAAAAATTCAGGGGTTGGTTCCTCTGAGAGGTTTATTCCTTGAGGCACAGGTCTATGAAATTAGGTTCGTAGTCAATGGATAAACCATTACTTTCTTACTGACTTAGCAATTGAGGAAGAGAAATAAACAACGGCAAAGGTTATAAAAAGTAAGTTGGTAAGAACACACACACATACATACACTAACAAACACACACATACACATACACAAACAAACACACACAAACTCACACACACAAACACACATACACACACATACAAATATATATATATATATATATATATATATACACACACATACACACACACACACACACACACACACACACACACACACACATATATATATATATATATATAAGTGGTTTAATATAAATGCAATGTAGCATAAAATTGCAACATTTTTCTAATTATAAAGGATAAAATGTCTGTTTTGAGTTTTAATATTTGTCAGAAAAATACTAACTCCGAGAAAACGTTTTGCTAACGCCAAGAACGTATGTGAAAAGCTGGTGGTGCCAATCTAATGTGTCGTTTGAATGTATCTGCTTACACAAACGTAAACTATAGGCCCAGCCAAGAGCAGCGTTCCTCTTTAAGGTCAAACAGTCATATGGTAATTAAATTTTCTTGAGATTTCGGGAGCTGTTTGAACAGCCGATGAATGGTAGTTTTAATGAAACATTTTGATTTTGTTTTGGAGGAATACATAAATAAATATCTGAGGGTACCAAATGTAAATAGATATTGTATAGAAATAATCATTACTACACACATATAAATTTCTAAACTTTAAAATATACTGTTTACGATATTATAAGCCATAAAAATAATTAAACTTCTTATAATAACGACATATTAAAAATACAATAGAAGTGCCTAAAATATGTGACAATTGTTGGTTAATACAGCGCTATGTAATAGCTTATGAAAAATTTTCATTAAATTCCTTCCATCATAGGTATATTAGCTCTTTCCAGGTAAATTAAAAGTATCAGTTACTGGTCAGGTCGTTATTCTTTTACAGGATGCTATCTTATCTAATAAGAAAATACTGTTTTACTAAATATCTAGAGAACTAAATTGTGAAAGGGTGTAACGAAATTGGACCTAGTAAATCTAATAGGGTTATTATATAACTATCCACTAATAGGTTTGCATGAGACGTAGATGATGATGGAGTGGCTAGCTTTGAATTTGTTTATCAGAAACAGCGTTATTATTAGTAAAATTTTATTGAGATGTTTTAAAATCAATCTGTGTCACTATGACATAATTTTATAGATTTTATTTTCTCCATTTGGCTGTGTTTACATTTCAGTGTAATTTCACTCTGTTAATTGCAACACTATTACATTAACCTAGATAACTCTATTAATTAACCTTTATTGTTGTTGTACAAACCTAATAAACAATTACTCAAGAGAAAATTATACATTACATGAACATGATAATTAAAATATTTCTTACGCTAAAAATATTTATTTCTACACGATGTACGTTATGTTTAAATGTTAAAATTTTTATGAGAAGTACTGATTGAGAGTCAATTTTATAATTTCTCTAATACAATAAAATATTTTAGTTTGATGAAATTTAAAGTGTAAATGGAACTAGATTGATCGCTTTAGCAAAGAATATGTTGTTGAAAATTTCCGAATCAAAGACCTTGAATGGTTGTTACATTGTTCGCTTTTGTATCTTGACTAAAAGTATGTTTTTTAAATCCTATAGGATCATTTTTATAACAGTTACGTCACGACATCTAGAATGATCTGTGATTCTATTCAGGCGAAACTCTTTTTACCAACAAAAATAACCAATTGTTTGAAATAATATTTGTCCTTTAATTTACACATTTATACTTCAGAACCTTCATTAAGCACGAAGCAAAGGCGTTTTGTAACACTTCTCTTATATTCATAGTGGAATTTATGTCTTGTTTTTGAAGACAGGCAAACCACACTCTATGTTGAGGTTATTAAGATTGGTGCGTCTTTAAAAGATACATGGTCTTAAACAATTGTCTTTGAAATATTCGAATTCTCTTAGGAATTCTCTAATTATCTATTAACATTGAAACTCTGTTAAGTAACTCCGGAAATCCTTTCCGAAAGCATTATCGCAACTGGTTTATATATATTATAATAATAATAATATTTAGACTTCAAAGTCAATCACTAAAGTGCGTCTAGTTGTAAGTTAGAATTTGTAGTAGCAACACTCACTGATGAGGATGTCTTTGTTATTGAAACGCGTCTGAGTTAATAAATGAATAATCTGTAAGGTTTGTGTACTTCTTTTATTTGTATTAACTTCACATCACAAGCTAAGCTCAAAGAATAGTTGTATAGTAACAACAGTTTTTTTAAATACAAAAACTCCCATTAAAACTAAAATTATTTATTTATTAAATTTTTTAAGATTTTATATTTAAAAAAAAACTGTATTAACATCAAGTGTCATCCACTACAAGTTTTAAAAACATGTATTTCAACGTGAGTGGATGAATAAAAAGTGTTTCAATAAGGACTGAAATATTTTGAAGGTTTTGAAGATATGTATAAGAAGAGTATGAACTTATAGAAGGAAATGAAAAAAAACGTTACTCAACACCTGCAGACGGCAATTTATAGTTCCACAAAAGTAAATGGCTTTACTATAACTACGTTACGATCTTTCCGAGGAGATGCTCGTAGAGTTTAACGTTACACAACTCTATTTGCACGTTTTCCGTAACGGCTTTATCCTTTTAAATATACACATGTTCTTATATTTACGGTATCACTTACATTTACGTGGGAGCCAAATTAAAACAAAGCGGCCATTTTTAATAACACTCTTGATGCCTGTACCTTCACTGTGGTACAAATAGAGAATTAACCTAGTTGTACAGTTTATAGCTGTAATATCAATTATTTAGAAATTTAGTTTTAGTAGAACTACCAACGACTACTCACATATATTTGTCTCAATTATGATACAACCTACGCAACTAATTTTTTCAACCTACGCTGGAAGAAAAAGCAAGTTAACGTGAAACAAGTATTTTATTGGTGAAGATTACAGTTAATAATTTTCGACTTAAGTCTTGTTTTCGAGTTTTGATGATATAAAGATTTTCTAACCCTTGGACGTAAAAGAAGGAGCTAGAGTAGGAATCTGTTCTTTGAAGTGAAAATACTCAATTAGCGGTTACATAATCGTTGTTTGGTAGCTCTTAGTCATGGATAAGGTCGATGCCATGAAGGCTGTTTTTATTTCTTGGCAAATATCTAACCTGTCATCAAGGCAACTGTGTGTCTCCTCCACCACACCGTGATCACAAGTCCGTCTGGGATTTTCTGATCCGTACTACACAGCGCCTAAGCAACAACACAAAGGGTGGAGTAATTTAGAAGGGCATTTTCTAGACTACTTTACTTCACTGAGATACTTGATGTTTTCTTTGACTCAAAAATTTCACAAAAAGGCCAATTTTTTTCAAACTAACGTGGAGATTGAATTAAAGTTCAAACCTAATTTAAATCCATTGTATATCCCAATTTATGGAAATAATACTGCACAGTTTGTCCACAAATATGAAAATTCATCAACTATCAAGTTGTTCATTTCAAAAAGGGTACTTACCTTTCAGTAATGACATTAGATTACCTCCCTAGATCATATTCTTGTACTATCTTACTACCACCTTTTGTTTAACCACCTACGAACTATCACCGTTTACATAACCAGTATATAATTTCTTCTAGTCATTTTTTGCCAATATTATATTTCTACACAACCAGATTACATTTACGTCAAGGTATCTGGTCATATTGTCCATGAGGACATAGTTTACTCACTACTATATACAACACCACCTAGATAGTAATAATATTCACAAAACCACTATATAATATACTCTATTCTGAATAGGACCAGATTAAGTGAATAATCAAAAAAATATTATAAAGATTCTTTGAGCTTAGTTTGTGAGGTTATGTTAAACAAATAAAAATCATACACAAAACTCAGAAATTAATCATTTATTAACTCCTACGTGTTTCAACGACAAAGTCATCATCATCAGTGAGTGTTACCCTACTACTACAAATTATAATTTACAACTAGGGCGTAGCTACGCCCACCTGTCAAAACAACAGTTATTTACCCTACTTTAAACATGATACATCAAATAGAAATTTTAATCCTGACTCAATAATTACAATAAAACTCTTAACCATACAACATAATTACATATAAACATAATAGATAATAAATATTTCAGTTTATTATTATTTCAAGATTTTAACCAAAAAGTTACAATACAACTTTTCTTGTGCCACACTAATTACAATAATATAGAATTTTGAATAGGGCCTAACTCACTATTTACAATATTATTTTTATTCCTAATAATATACAAAGTTTATGGTTAATATACATGGTCCGAGTTAATATTCCTATTAATATACAATAAATGGTTAATTTGTGAGTTTTGTGTATGTTTTTACTTGTTTTAAAAACACATTATGTTTCACGTAATCGTGAGAGAGGAGAGGATATCGTAAAGGTATTGTGTCACGAAAATGTACGGATCAAATAAGACTCACACGGAATAGGTTTACAAATGTCCGTATCAAGTAAAGGGGTTAAATTAGGAAAGGGTTACGGTAGGAGTTAGGAATGGGTTAAGGAAGGGTTGAGTTTATTACCTTCCCAAGTAACCCGTCTGACCGTCCAGGTGTGTATGTGTTCGTGCGTGCACGCGCATGTGTGTTTGTGTGTGTATGTAGATGTCTACAAATGAGGACCTTTTATCGTCTCTCCGCTAGACGTTATTGCTAGTGTTGCAGGTGAAATATTACAACCCCGGTTACGAAAGTTTTGGATTCGTAGCAGTCAAAGACGTTATGTAGAAATCGTAATATTTACATACTTAATGATTCATGGTAAATGTTAACAACGCAATAAACTTTGAATACTATTATGGGGAGGGTCCAAAAGTTCTTTTAAAATAACATCAACAGCGTTTGTAAATTTACTTATACAAAATTGATCACAAATAACAAAAAATATTCAATACATTCAGAAAATCCAAAGCCGTCTAGGCACTGCTAACTCCATATTCTTTCACTAGGAAATTTTTATAAATCTCTACATTTTCTATTTCAGAGGTTTTAAAAATAAGCTCGTAGACCTCTTCAGACAAAGTGAATTCTTTGTTTTTCGGCTTGTTTCTTGCTGCACATTCACATGTTCCTTTGTTTCCGACATAAAACCAGTAGACTTTTTACTTCCTTTAGACGCATTGCTTAGTAAGCCGACTTATTATTCACACCTATTCTGCAAAGCCGTATTATGCCATTCGATCTAGTGGAAATGCTGATCCCATACAACAGACACCAATGGCAGTAATCTCATTGAATGAATATTTAACGACTATTTGTTTACACCTGTTCTGCAAAGCCGTATTATGCCATTCGATCTAGTGGAAATGCTGATCCCATACATCAGACACCAATGGCAGTAATCTCATTGAATGAATATTTAACGACTATTTGTTTACACCTGTTCTGCAAAGCCGTATTATGCCATTCGATCTAGTGGAAATGCTGATCCCATACAACAGACACCAATGGCAGTAATCTCATTGAATGAATATTTAACGACTATTTGCTTACACCTGTTCTGCAAAGCCGTATTATGCCATTCGATCTAGTGGAAATGCTGATCCCATACATCAGACACCAATGGCAGTAATCTCATTGAATGAATATTTAACGACTATTTGCTTACACCTGTTCTGCAAAGCCGTATTATGCCATTCGATCTAGTGGAAATGCTGATCCCATACATCAGACACCAATGGCAGTAATCTCATTGAATGAATATTTAACGACTATTTGCTTACACCTGTTCTGCAAAGCCGTATTATGCCATTCGATCTAGTGGAAATGCTGATCCCATACATCAGACACCAATGGCAGTAATCTCATTGAATGAATATTTAACGACTATTTGCTTACACCTGTTCTGCAAAGCCGTATTATGCCATTCGATCTAGTGGAAATGCTGATCCCATACAACAGACACCAATGGCAGTAATCTCATTGAATGAATATTTAACGACTATTTGCTTACACCTGTTCTGCAAAGCCGTATTATGCCATTCGATCTAGTGGAAATGCTGATCCCATACATCAGACACCAATGGCAGTAATCTCATTGAATGAATATTTAACGACTACTTGTTTACACCTGTTCTGCAAAGCCGTATTATGCCATTCGATCTAGTGGAAATGCTGATCCCATACATCAGACACCAATGGCAGTAATCTCATTGAATGAATATTTAACGACTACTTGTTTACACCTGTTCTGCAAAGCCGTATTATGCCATTCGATCTAGTGGAAATGCTGATCCCATACAACAGACACCAATGGCAGTAATCTCATTGAATGAATATTTAACGACTATTTGCTTACACCTGTTCTGCAAAGCCGTATTATGCCATTCGATCTAGTGGAAATGCTGATCCCATACATCAGACACCAATGGCAGTAATCTCATTGAATGAATATTTAACGACTATTTGCTTACACCTGTTCTGCAAAGCCGTATTATGCCATTCGATCTAGTGGAAATGCTGATCTCATACATCAGACACCAATGGCAGTAATCTCATTGAATGAATATTTAACGACTATTTGTTTACACCTATTCTGCAAAGCCGTATTATGCCATTCGATCTAGTGGAAATGCTGATCCCATACATCAGACACCAATGGCAGTAATCTCATTGAATGAATATTTAACGACTATTTGCTTACACCTGTTCTGCAAAGCCGTATTATGCCATTCGATCTAGTGGAAATGCTGATCTCATACATCAGACACCAATGGCAGTAGTCTCATTGAATGAATATTTAACGACTATTTGTTTACACCTGTTCTGCAAAGCCGTATTATGCCATTCGATCTAGTGGAAATGCTGATCTCATACATCAGACACCAATGGCAGTAATCTCATTGAATGAATATTTAACGACTATTTGTTTACACCTGTTCTGCAAAGCCGTATTATGCCATTCGATCTAGTGGAAATGCTGATCCCATACAACAGACACCAATGGCAGTAGTCTCATTGAATGAATATTTAACGACTATTTGTTTACACCTGTTCTGCAAAGCCGTATTATGCCATTCGATCTAGTGGAAATGCTGATCTCATGTGGGCAGCTATCTCAGATAATGAGGATAGAAACCATCTAAGCAGCCAGATAAGGAGAGATTACAGTGTGCTAGGAATAAATAGTAAGGAAATGGTTTCAAGCAACTAGAACTGAAACTTTGGAAGATTTTTTGAAAATGATTTCTGATAGTAGATTTGGATTAGATTTTCTAAGTACAGAGAGGAAATTTATGTTTTAAATTAAAAGTCGAAAACCGATGTGTTTTGTAATCAGGAAATGAAAATTATAAACAATTTTTTATTACAGAAAGGAATTTAATTCTAAAATTCAATCCAGACATAGCAATATAAGGAGTAGCCACGCTGAGTATTTTGCACTGCAGAAGTTTGAGTGGTTCTGAACATCAGTCGTAAACTGCACCCATTTAGTAATCTGAGGTCGGCCACGAAGTATTGAACAAGTTTTAAAACTTTAATATTAGATTCCTTCTCGGGTTTGCCGATATTTAATAAGCATTACTTTTAATTTAAAGTTTTAAAATAAAGTCCTGCTTCTGCACATAATGTATTTAGTGCTTCGTTTAGTCGCAAAAGGAGGTCAGTTCTGTGTTGCAGTTTCCAGTTACAATTACTATATACGAGCGAGCGCCTTCTGTATTACTAGTCGATAATGTTGTTGTAATACAAAATATATTAAATAAACAGTTCTGGTATATAATCCACCATACATAGAACACACGTATCGTCCTCTCAAGCGTTGTTTTTACTTATACGTCTTTACGTTCGCCCATATCCAGAACCATTTCTATTTATATATAAACTTATAAAATTAATTGTTGTACGTTGTGTTTCCACTTATCTCTTTTCCCTCCGTTTCCTCATCAGTGTTTAACTCATGTTCTTTTATTCTATTAATGGAGTAGAGTCAACTCAATGCTATTCATGTAACGCACTTCTTCAGCTCGTAAACATATGCTTTGTAGAATTCACTCAAACAGATATTATTTTATAAATAAATAAAGTCTCTTAAATCACAATAAACTTTTTAATTGTGTCCTTCTGTACGTTTCGATTGCAAACAATCATTTTCCGAAGACATAACTAAAAACTAAAAGAATAAGTAATGTACATCTAAGGCTTAAAAACGTGTTTTGTAGTTTAAGAGGTTTAATTTATTTATAAAAAATATATTATACTACAATAATACAACTGTAAAGTAGAAGAGTCCGGAACAAAGGAGTGTACACATAAGAAGGGAAATGAAACCTCAGCAAGAATGCAAACAGAGCAAGAAAACAGAAGCAGAAGAAAGGGAGATGCTCTCGAAGAGGAGAATTCGGAGAATGTAACCGAAACAAAGATAGCACTATTTTAACCTCAATGTCTGAACGTCACCGAAAGATAGTAAACTATCGTAGTTACAATGTTTAGCGGAGAGTAAGCATCGGTTTAACTATGAAAACCCGTTACCAACTCTTAAAGAATTTGAATTAATAGTAATCAGTAAAGTTAGTGAGATTGCACTTTCTTTACAGCCGTCACTGAGATTTCACTTTCACTACAGCCGTCACTAGTTAATTATTGGCTTCTACAAAACTCTTCCGACATAACTTTACACTTTACACTCAAACAGATAATTATTTTATAAATAAATAAAACCTCTTAATTAACAAAAAGAGCTTTTAATTGTGTTTTTCTGTACGTTTTGATTGCAAAACGATCATTTTCAGAGGACATAACTAAAAATTACAAGAATAGGTAATGTACATTTAAGGTATAAAAAACGCCATTTTTGTGGTTTAGGAGATATGATTTATTTATAATAAATACATTAGACTACAATAGACTACATTTCCCCCAGGCTATTTTAGGTATTAGTCTTGTTCTTAAATCAATCAAGTTGTCTTACAAATATAATACATAATAATATACATATTCTTACTAATGAATAAAATATAGGAGAGAATTGTAAACTTCAGAAAATAGGTTATTTTGAGGTATATAATATCCCTTTACAAAAATATTACTTATTTTCTCAGAACTTTTCATAAGTCCACCCCAAGTTTATATTAATAACTCTATGTATGCCTTAGCAAACGTACTTAGTAAGCAATACCTGTAACGTTTAGAAGAACCACAATTTCCCAAGTTATTGTAAACATTATTAAGGATGGAAGGTTTAGGAAGCGATTTTGTGTTATTATTTACCTTTACAGTTTATTTCACTCGCATTACTAGCAGCTTCTTCCTTTAGATGCAGTGGGGCCTACCTCAGTCCAGTTCCTGCTGCCCAATGTGTGACTAAATTCTTTCAACTCTTTCATTCCCTTTTCACACTTGACACTGACATTTACCATGCGTCAGATAGACCATTGCCATATCTGTGACGTGTAATAGCCCTTTCGTATTACTTGCTCATAACACTGCACCACTGACGGATTATTAGTTTAGGTTTGAGAGTGATATACATTACAGCATTTCTCTGAGGACAACAAAACCATCGCAGTGAATAATAACACCTAAAACATTAAATTAAGCACCTAATCGAAACCGAACAGTAAACTAGACCTTGGTAAATTATATGCCACAAGAACACATTCAGCATTTAAAACAATATCCCTCACGCATCGATTGTCGAATGCAGAGCACCCTAGAAGAGATGTTTGATAACGCCTGTCAAATTGAAAACTCCGAGTTTGAATAAACATCGTCCAATAGATGGAATGTTTCTCTAATAAGGTTTCCATAGTAAAATAAATAACCACTCTTATAAAATATATTGTACAAATACTCATCGCATATTAAATAAGAAGGAAAAATACAATATCTTTTTACAAGGTAGGTTTTACTTTAAAATATATTTCCGTGAAGGTTGTTGCGGAAAAGGGTATCCACATAAATAAACGTTTCAGATGTGTGTGTGTGTGTGTGTGTGAGTGTATGTGCGTGCGCGCGCGCGTGTGTGCCTGTGTGTATGTATGTATGTGTGTGTGTATGTGTGTGTGTGTGTGTGTTTGTGTGTGTGTGTGTGTGTGTGTGTTTGTGTGTGTGTGTGTGTGTGTTGTGTGTGTGTGTGTGTGTGTGTGTGTGTGTGTGTGTGTGTGTGTGTGTGTGTGTGTGTGTGTGGTGTGTGTGTGTGTGTGTGTGTGTGTGTGTGTGTGTGTGGTGTGTGTGTGTGTGTGTGTGTGTGTGTGTGTGTGTGTGTGTGTGTGTGTGTGTGTGTGTGTGTGTGTGTGTGTGTGTGTGTGTGTGTGTGTGTGTGTGTGTGTGTGTGTGTGTGTGTGTGTGTGTGTGTGTGTGTGTGTGTGTGTGTGTGTGTGTGTGTGTGTGTGTGACCATACTAGGAAAAAGGGACTAACTTGCTAATGGGACTAACTTGCTAGTGGGATTAACTTGCTAGTGGGACTAACTTGCTAATGGTAACTAAGGTAAAGAATATAACGTTATATTTGGGTAAGAAACCAATTTATCATAGGAAAAAGCTTTCAGAAAATTTTTTATGAAATGAAATGGATGTTTATCCCAACATTTGATCAAAGAACAACTATTTTAAATTAAAGGTGAAATATGTGCTAAAGAATTATCTGTTTACAAAGACTTGACTCCAGTGATTGGGATTATAAATTCACTACAACTGGTAGTAAAATGCAAAACCACATTAAAAATATAATTGTATAGACCAAAGTCGAAATTGTAAATATTATGAAACAATATGTGTATTCTTGAATATAACACAGCGTAACAGTTGGCATACACCTATTTAATTAGAAATATATTGGTCGCAGAGTGAAAATAAAATAAGGAAAATAACTCTCTAGCAAACTTACCATTTTGAAAAGGGTAAATTTAAAACATTTTCACGTCGTTATATGCTCGTTAGTGGTTCTAATCATAAGACCCTCAAGTTATCCAGGCTTTTACGTACAGTAAAGAAGATATTCATATCAATCCCCCCCCCCCAGTTAATATGGGTGAAATACTTCGTAACTTTAATCATAAAGAAAAATGAAACTGAATACGAAAACCATACGATTTTAATCGGATAACATCTACTCTAAAGGGAAATCCATTTACTTATGATAAGTGAGTAGCCTAACCTGTGATATTTCTCCCTGAATCTAGCTTCCTAAATGACGCATTTAAATCTCTTATATTTCGTATTAAAAAATTTGTATTTCATTTCACATTCGACAAACTATTCGCTGGCATTACTATTTATCCCAGTGAGAGGGTAGTAAGAAGTTGAATTAGCCTCTTCTTAAAATAGGCTGTTATAGAAAAGGGTAAATACCAAAGTTTTCTTTGATATAAAGGGAAATCATATTTAGATACCTCAGAGGAAAAATTGATTTTAGTATTATAGATTATACAAAATTCCTTACTTTTGCTATTCTTATCAATCTAAAACAGTTGTAGAGGTTTTAAGGATTATATATAGAAAAAATAGAAAAACGTCATTAAAATTTAAGAATACCACTAAGCATGATACCACCAAGCATGAAACTACTACACATGAAACTACTAAGAATGACACTACTAAGCATTAAACTAATAAACATTAAATTACTAAACATGAATCTACTAGGCATGCCACTACTAAACATGAATCTACTAAGCATTCCACTACTAAACATGAATCTACTATTCATGCCACTACTAAACATGAATCTACTAAGCATGCCACTACTAAACATGAATCTACTAAGCATGCCACTACTAAACATGAAAATACTAAACATGAAACTAATAATCATCACAACACCAAGCATGCCACTACTAAACATGAAACTGTTAAACATAAAATTACTAAACATGACAGTACTAATTAGCATTAAACTATTAAGGATGAAAATAATTAGCATGACTCTAATAAGCATGAAAATACGAAGCATGCACTGCTAAGCTGGACACTACTAAGCATGACACTAATAAGTATGGCACTACTAAAAATGAAACTACTAAGCATGACACTACTAAGTATGACACTACTAAGCATGCAACTACTAAGCATTACACTAATACGTATGACACTACTAAGTCTGACACTACTAAGCTGGACACTACTAAGCATGACACTAATACGTATGACACTACTAAGCATGCAACTACTAAGCATGGCACTAATACGTATGACACTACTAAGCATGAAACTAATACGTATGGCACTACTAAACATTAAACTACTAAGCATAACACTATTAAGTATGACACTTCTAAGCATGACACTACTAAGTATGACACTACTAAGTATGCCACTACTAAAAATGAAACTACTAAGCATGACACTACTAAGCATGACACTACTAAGTATGACACAACTAAGCATGACACTACTAAGTATGACACTACTAAGCATGGCACTACTATGTAAGACACTACTAAACATGAAACTACTAAGCACGCAACTACTAAGCATGACACTAATACGTATGGCACTACTAAACATGAAACTACTAAGCATGACACTACTAAGCATGACACTAATACGTGTGACACTACCAAACACGAAACTACTAAGAATGACACTACTAAGTATGACACTACTAAGCACGACACTACTAAGTATGACACTACTAAGCATGAAACTACTAATCATGACACTAATACGTATGACAGTACTAAGCTTGCAACTACTAAGCATGACAATAATACGTATGACACTACTAAGTATGACACTACTAAACATGAAACTACTAAACATGAAACTACTAAGCATGACACTACTAAGTATGACACTACTAAAAATGACACTACTAAGCACGAAACTACTAAGAATGACACTACTAAACATGAAACTACTAAGCATAAAGTACTAAACATGAAACCACTAAATATGAAACCACTAGGCATGGAACCACTAAACAATAAACTACTAAGCCATTAACTACTAAGCATTATACCACTAAGCATGACACTACTAACCATGAAACTACTAAGCATGAAACCTCTAGGCATGAAACCACTAAGCAATAAACCACTAAGCATTACACCACTAACTATGACAATACTAAGCATGAAACTACTAAGCATGACAATACTAAGCATGAAACTACTAAGCATGACACTACTAAGCATGATACTACTAAGCATACAACTAATAACCATGAAACTGCTAAGCATGAAACCACTAAGCATAAAGCCACTAAGTATGACAATACTAAGCATGAAACTATTACGCATGAAACCATTAGGCATGAAACCAGTAATTATGGAACCACGAAGCAATAAACCACTACACATGAAACCATTAGGCAATGAGCCACTAGACACGAAATCAGCATGCAACTAATATGCATGAAACTACTAAGTATTAAACTACTAAACATGAAACCATTAAGCATGAAACCAGTAAGCATGAAACCTCTAAGTATGAATTCCACTACTCATGAAACCATTAAGCAGAGACCACTAAGCATAAAACCACTAAGGACGAAACCACTAAGCATGAAACCACTAAGGATTAAATCAAGCAGAATAAAAACGCATTAGGTATGGAATCAATAAACGTTAAAGCAATAAGCATGAAACCACTAAGTGTGAAACCACTGAGTGTTAGAACAATAAGCAAGAAAACATTAAGAATGAAACCACTAAGCCACTAAGCATAAAGCCAATAAGGACGAAAACACTAAGCATGAAACCACAAAGGATGAAATCATTAAGCATGAAACAATGTATAAAAAGGAATAAGCACGAAACCACTAAGCATGTAACCATCTAAGCATGAAATCACTAAACACGAAACCACTAACAATGAACCCACTAAGCACGAAACTACTAAACACGATACCACTAAGCATCAAACCACTAAGCAGAATATGACTAAGCACGACACCACTAAGCATAAAATCTCTAAGAATGAAACTACTAAGAACGATACCACTAAGCATAAAACACATAGGAACGAACACTAAAAACGAAACCACTAAGCATGAAACCTATAAGCACGATACCACTAAGCACGAAATCACTAAGCACAATACAAAAAGCATGAAATCACTAAGCATGAATCCTCTAAGAATGAAACGACTAAGAACGAAACCACTAAACATGAAACCACTAAGCACGATACCACTAGGCAGGAAATCATTAAGTACGAACCATTAAACTCGAAATCACTAACCACTAAACTACTAAGCACGAAACCACTAAGCATGAAACCACTAAGAACAAACCACTAAACAAGAAACCGCTAGGCATGAAACCACTAAGATCAAATCACTAAACACGAAACCACTAAGCATGAAACCACTAAGCACGAGACTACTAAGCCCGATACTACTAAGCACGTTACCACTAAGCACGAACCACTAAACAGGAAACCACTAAGCACACACCACTAAACACAAAACCACTAAGCACGAAACCACTAAGCACGAACCACTAAAAAAGAAACTACTAAGCACGAAACTACTAAGCACTAAACCCCTAAACTTGAACCTTCTAATCACGTTATGAATAAACACGAAGCCCCTAAGAACGAACCACTGAACACTAACCACTAAGCATGAGGTTTCTAAACATGATACCAGTAAGCAAGAACTCACTTAGAAAGAACCACTAAACACGAAACCACTAAGAACGAAACCACTATGGACGAAGCCATTAAGAAAGAACTACTAAACACAAAACCACTAAGCATGAAAACACTAAGTACGAAGCCACTAAGCACGAACCACTAAACAAGAAACTACTAAGCATGCAAACACAAAGTACGAAGCCACTAAGCACGAACCACTAAACACGAAACCACTAAGCATGAAAACACTAAGTACGAAGCCACTAAGCACGAACCACTAAACACGAAACCACTAAGCATGAAACCTCTAAGCACGATACCAATAAGCACGAAACTAATAAATACGAAACCACTAAACCTAAAACCTCTAATCTCGTTACCACTAAGCACGAAACCACTAAGAACGAACCACTTAACATGAACCACTAAGCATGAGGTTTCTAAGAACGATACCATTAAGCCGAAATTCACTAAGAATGAACCACTAAACACGAAACCATTAAGCTTGAAACCACTAAACATGAAACCACAAAGTTTAAAACCACTAAGCACGAAAACTAAGCACGTACCTCGAAATCACTATGCACGAAACTATTAAGTATGAAACCAAAATAGGTTAGATTATTTTAGGTTTTCTACTACAAAAACACATCTCAACAAAATAAGGAATATTTGTAAACCTCTAAATGAAATTTTACGCTTTAATGACTAAATACGCTTTTTAGTAATCATTACCAAGATCTCCGCAAACCCATAAATTACTCCATCAGCTTCACCAGAGCCAATTACTTCCCACCCTTTCTCATTTTAGTGTTCCGGATATTCTGATTAAAACGTTTTCATCGCTTAACTCTAGCAGCCTTATTGTAAAGGGTTAAGAACAGCAGCAGGTGTTTACTGTTGTAATTAATTTACAATTAATCGCTGAAAACCAGACGCAAATAATTTACACAATAATTTCTAAATTCATAACTTTTATGTATTGGCACCGGAACAGATATTAGTTTTTATTTCAGTGTTTCTGTTCATTCTGTGTTAAATTGTGTTCTCGCAACAAACTAACGGTGCCTAACGATGACAATTACTGATAACCTACCTACATCTTGTTAGTGAATTTAACACTCCAATGCACATTTGACTTTGAAGTTGTCAACATAAATCCAGAGACGGGATTGCTCGTAACTAGGTGATGTATTGGATTAATTATGGGAACACGACCTCTAGAGTGAAGGAGAAAGGTATCAAAATTGCAACCCCTAATAAAGCTGCCAGATCAGGGGGCATTAGAATGCAGGTTACCTTATATATATATATATATATATATATATACAATAAAAATTTTCTTTTCATTTACATATATAAATGTCACATACTATAATGTACTTACCGCTGTCTTCTAATGCTCGAAAATAAAACACTGTTCTGCTCTCGAAACTCCACTCGCAATCACATCAAGTAAAAATTCCACATAAATAAATAATACAAACAAAAAAAATATTTGTATTCTAGTCTTTTGTGCATTTCAGTTACCAAGTAACCATACTCAGAGGCATTACAATACATACTGTCATGAGTATGTGAGTATAAGGATGTATGACTAACATTCGTATGTATTGTCATGTGTCTGAGGATGATTGTTTGGTAACCGAAATTTACACAGGACTAGGACAAAGATATTTGTGGTGAGAATTTTTGTTTGTATTATTTATTAATAATAAACCACAGTAAATAGTTCCAAGGAAATATAAAAATTCTACATTCGCAAATGTGTAAGTGATAAGTGAACAAAAGAAAGTAGTAGCTAATCCCCGATGAAGAAAATATTTCCATCGAAACTAGTCTGTATGTATTATGAAAGTATTGTCTTGTGAACCTGTAAGTGAAATATTTTAATATATACCGTTACTAGAAAAGAGTTTATTATATTTTAATATATATATATATATATATATATATATATATATATATATATATATATATATATATATATATATATATATATAGCGGTCCTCAATATATGGAAGAAAATACATGAAGGGAAAACATCCACCAAAGGAACACAGTGACAAGCGAACGTGTAGCTTAATAAACATTTCATCATCACGTCTCTGGCTCTGGCTATAGGTTATGTAACAATGTTTTCTTAAATAATTTCTGCAAGTCCCTTCTATCTGGATTTCGCCCTTATTTATAAATTATTAATAACAGTTAGAAACATCTGTTGCGGTTCTTAATCGAGCAGATGTTCAACAAACTTTTAATCAGAATATCTAGATAAAGAAATTGCGGAAGGGTGGAGTAATTTGCTGTTTAAAATTAATGGGGTACTTTATGGAGTTCTGGAGGGTTAGATAATGATGACTGTAGGGGCTAATTTCGGGAATTTTATCACAAACAGCATCCCTAATGAGAGTATAAATTTATTGAGATATTTTAAAATAATACCGTATGAAAGTTGTAAATTTGTGACATTTATTTTCCTTACTATCTTTACGTAGTTAGATATTATATTAATATAATTATTGGTAATTATATATGTTAATTGTTATATTTAACTCATTGAATATGTGAACACAAACGTTTAACCCGTGATGATTGCCAAAGAATTTGTTGAGAAATAAATCAAGATTTTATGTTGGTTAATCTGTGTTTAAATGCGATCGAGAAACTATTAAAACTTAACTTCCATTGAAATGTTGGCAGAGCATTGTAATTTCGGTCAATTAAAGGCATCTTACTACGATAAGATATTTTGTTACCCATTGAAGATGTATGTCTGAGGCCTTAAAGATTTTAAACACGGTTGATAGGATGCATCACATGTCGTTCCTCAAACTTTATTTCTTTAGGTTTTGATGAAATTATAAAAGTGCATTATAATAAAAACATAATTCTAATACATTATAAGTTTATTTTAATGGTTCTGGTTTAGACTGCATTAAGAAAGTAAAAAAAATTGCCTAAGAGAGAAAGTCTCCTGCAATTAGAATAAGCGTGGCTGTGTGATTAGGCCAACGTGCATCAGCAACGATTTCGTTATCCTACATTGACTTCTTTCTTTTGTCTCCCACATATCAACCGGTTGAGCGACGCAGAATAATTTTGCTTTGTCACACTTCCAGTGCTTGGTATATCACCTGTCTATATTATGACACATACACAAGCGCGGGCGTACACACACACACACACACACTCTCTCTCTTTACACAACACAAGCTACATAAAACATAAACACCACAACATTTAGTGGCTTGTGTCTATCAGTGTTTATTCTTGTTGCTATCAAACTTGTGCAATTGAAGCAAACACTTGAACAAGCAGTCGTGTTACATTTAACTGATGTCACCAGAACACTGTTGGAATACGTTAATGTTTCTTTAATTAATCCAACAGTTCTAATGCTGTCTTTAATAGTTTACCTGAATGTAGGTCCATCTGATTGTTTTTGTACACTTTCTGTATCAAAACCCTCTTACTCTTGCTCGTACTCATCAGTTGTTAAACATTATGTGATCATAATCTCTCCGGTAGTTGTTGGTTTTGGACAGCCGCTCATTTTTGTTGCTAATTTTATTTTACCCAAGAGACTTGAAATTAGCTGCTATTTGTAATACAAGTCCACATTCAAAGCCTTTATTACTTTTGACCCATTACATTTACTCCTTGAATTAAATTCATCTCAGCAGTTAACCTATAATTTAGTTTATAATTTAATGATAAACGTAATTAATTTTAAATCCATATAGGTAGGTTTTGGATAGTAACCTAACCTAACCTAACCTATTCTAACCCAACCCAACCTAACATAACATAACATCATATAACATAACATAACATAACATAACATAACATAACATAACATAACATAACATAACATAACATAACATAACATAACATAACATAACATAACATAACATAACATAACATAACATAACATAACATAACATAACATAACATATTATAACATAACCTAACCTAACCTAACAAAACCTAACCTAACAGAACTCAACCTAACCTAACCAAACCTGACCTAACGTTACTAAACCTAACTAACCTAATATAACCTAACTAACCTAATATAACCTAACCTAACCTACCAATTCACAATAAAATTAATACTTTCATGTCTATTAAGTAGTGACAAATCAACAAAATATAAATCCAATTGGTAATATAAGAAGCTAGTAATAACTGTCAAAGCCTAACATAATAGTCAATGTAGACTATAATAACTATTTTATTATTACTTAATGGCTTTTAGTTAGTCTTATAATAAGTAGTTGCATAATAATTAATTCATTTTTAGTTATTTAGTCTAATTTGTATTTAATGTTATTTCGTTGGTGTTTGAAATATACTCTTGTCGCCTATTCTTTGTACCTAACCTAACTGTTTCAACAGCTGTTGCACATAGGTATTCCACTAACCTCTCACTCTTCATCTCTAATCTCTTCAGTTTCCATATATAATTGAACATTTTTCTATGATTCCTAACATTACAATTTCTTTTTTGCATAGGCGTTTCGGAATGACTCCATTTTCCAAACTTAATGCATACTGTTCGCCCAAACCTTGAGTTTGTCGTTATGTACCGTTAGCCAACATCCCTTTCACCCCTCGCTTCCTATTGGTACATGCCTTCTTTCGACTCCTGGCATTTAGCTACTTAATAACTTCAAACTCCTAAAACCAACGTCCTACTTATTTGTTCCCTTATTACATTTTCCATTTTTAACTTCGCTTTATAAATTTCTAAATTTTCTAAAATATTTTAACGTCTTCCTTTATTAACATACTTTAAAACCTTCATTGCCTTTTTCATTTCTTCCGGTCTAAGGCTCTCTTTAAACAAATGTGTAGCATTATTCGAAATATTTATCTCATATTTAAGTGACCCTATGTGCTAAATATTTGGTCGAAGTTTCGTTCAATTGTTCTATATAAGGCAATTAGATTGAACTTTATAAACCACGCTTATGCTAAACTTATTTATTCTTTCTATATTAGCCTCACCTTTGATTAATTCTTTAATGTGTTGTTAGTTT
>JBAIZL010000004.1:1225616-1255616 GCA_036971475.1 Prosapia bicincta | reverse complement strand
CAAAAAGAATTATTTTAAAAATGTTAAAGTTGAAGGTCGGTAGCATTGGTAAATCTGGTATCAAACCTATGGAGTCCTTAGATGTTTCAAATTCGTAATAAACTCATCTTCACTTCTGCCAAGAATATTTATATACATTTCTCTGACTTTGCTAACATTAAAATATTCTCCTTTGTTGGTTCGTTTTGGAATGACTGCGTTTGCTAAACTTAAATACTGGTTAATAGAAACAGTGGCATTTAAGTTTTGAAAATTCAGTCATTCCGAAACCTTGCAAGAAAGGAAAATATTTTAGGTTTAGGATAGAGAAAAAAATGTAGTCGATTGTATTTGGAAGTATAATGCTACAAACATTATACAAGAATTAAATGAAAATTATCCGTTCTCTGTTACTCAAAATATTTTTAACTATATACGATTGTAATTATGTCATTATTTTATTTTAGCAAAATTAACAGCTACTGTACACAAATTTACTTTTAGTTCTATGTAATGGAAACTTTACTGTGCACGAGATGGAAGGAAGCTGGCGGGTTTGTTTAATGTCAGAGAGAAACCTTTCAGAATTAATGCAGCTGAAAATATTACACAAACCGATGGTTACGTATTAGTTTTAAACATGTCAGTTACATAACCCAGACAGTTTCGTATAACTTGTTGGTTCAACTATGGCTGCTGCCAGGTTTCAGATGAGCTCTACTTAAATTTGAAATATCTCTGTAATGACGATTTCAGCCATCTGTTTAGGTAAAATCTTTAATTGTTAATGGCGTGATATATGAAAAAACAATGATTTTTAAAAGTATGTCCCTCATATAATAAATAGCCTACAGAAAATGTATATGCTATATTCTATACAGTTCATAGTTTTTCGTCAACTGACAAGGTTGTTAGCGTTTATATCAGCAGTTCCAACCCGGAGGGTCGCGGAATGGTTTTTAGATGGGTTGCGACTAGACCCTACAACTATCAGAAACAGAAACAGAAACCATCATAAAATTCGAAGTAAATAGAGTTCTATTCTTTTAGCCATAGTTCCGTAAAGCAGTACATAATAAAACAAACACAAATATAAAACACTGTCACGTGACAACAAATAATATATATATATATATATATATATATATATATATATATATATATAGAGAGAGAGAGAGAGAGAGAGAGAGAGAGAGCTTGGAGTTTATCCTATAAGGAGAGATGGGTCGCAGGGTGAAAAAGCTTAGGAACCACTGTTGTCTGGGAAGGCATGGGAAATCTTACATGTGTTGCAGATTGTTCACTAATCAGAGATTCTAAAAAGTTATTCTTTTATCCAAAGCGTAAAGGTTAAAGTAATGGCAAATTGGTTTTAAAGGACTTTTACAAGAATGTTAGAGTAGCGTATAACAGAGAGAGAACGAGTTTTTCTTATACCTTCCTCATCCTGAATAACTCATGCTATCAATCTTCCCTCGGAATCTCATTACATGGAGTCTAATTCTATTCTACAATATGAAGCATAAATATCGTTTGTGTTTTTAATTACTACTTCCTTTCCCACATGACAAGATTCTCCATATGACCGTTGTTTTCAATCTATCATATTTGAAGGACAAGGAGGTTTATCCACAACACAATCGATCCTCAAGTCAGTGCATCAAGGCTCGCATTATTCCCCGAGGTTCCGTTCCCCAATTGAACGAGACCGGAAGCACAGTAAAACATTAGCCTTATTGTTAAATTAGCCCCTACGTTCCCTATCCAATTCCTTCTATTACTTCACACTCTCCACACACACACACGGCCACACACACACACGGCCACACACACACACACACACACACACACACACACACACACATACACACACACACACACACACCACACACACACGGCCACACACACACACACACACACACACACACACACACACACACACACACACACACACACACTCACACACACACACACACACACACACACACACACACGGCCACACACACACACACACACACACACACACACACACACGGCCACACACACACACACACGGCCACACACACACACACACACACACACACACACACACACACACACACACACACGGCCACACACACACACACACGGCTACACACACACACACACACACACACACACACACACACACACACACACACACGGCCACACACACACACACACACACACACACACACACACACACACACACACACACACACACACACGGCCACACACACACACACACACACACACACACACACACACACACACACACACACACACACACACACACACACACACACGGCCACACACACACACACACGGCCACACACACACACACACACACACACACACACACACACACACACACACGGCAACACACACACACACACACACACACACACACACACACGGCCACACACACACACACAAACACACACACACACATATACACGCACGCACGCAAACACACACACATACACACACACACACACACAAACACACACACACACACACACACACACACATATATATATATATATATATATATATATATATATATATATATATATATATATATATATGATGAATAGTTATTATCTGGTGTACATCCGTTCTTTCTGCAGTGCATAAAATCTCAGTTCCGACGTTTCGCTAAAATCTCATCTAGCATTGATGAGGAGAACGCAACAACAGTTGAAGGGCGAGAATATATATACATATATATGTGTGTGTGTGTTGTATAAATTTCAAATACATAAAAATACATTTTATTTTTAAAACATTTTTACTTTTATCAGTTCACTTTAGAATCTCTTATTTCTCTCTGACTGTGTTGTATTGGAACTTCCCAGTGAACTCTCAGAAAGATCAAAAAAATTCGAATTAAAACAGATCCCTCGAATAGGTCATCTTTCATTTCCGTGCAATAGCTAATTATGTTGTAACCATATCAGAGAGAATCCTGGTGAGGCAGTTGTAACCATATCAGAGAGAAACCCGGCGAGGTAGTTGTAACCACATCAGAGAGAGAAATCCGACGAGGTATTTGTAACCCATGAGAACTCTTGTAATCTGCCTAATGTTCTACACTGCTCAGAGACATTTGCGTATGAATCCTTGATGTAATGAATCTTATAGTTTGCAGTTAAAAATGCCTCTCGGTATTTAGAAACGTTTCTAAATTTATAATAACAATGTAAATCTCTACAGAAACACAATGCAACCGTTTTAGGTAATCTACTATGTCTTCTCACAGACTGGGCATACTGCAGAAACCAGGTGGCAGGCATTCCGAGCACGTCTGCAGCACCTCCCACTTTGGGGAGCACATGTTGTGCCTCGATTCAGTTTATATGGATTCTGCATTTACATTACTCGATTTCACCATTAACTGTCCAAATATCTGGAACATATATTCTCTCAGTTATATTATGACTGGCTCTGTACAGTCGGTGTCCATTAAAAATGATTTTACAGCGATAAAAAATATTTGAGTCATAGATTTTAAGGTTTATTAGGATGAGAATATTATTTCCTGTAAACTTCATTTTACGAAGAGTAACCCACTTTCAGAGACTATCTAATGTAGCGAAAGAGATAAAATAAAAATATAAATTAAATAACCTAACAATCGTGGTTTTTAATTAAATAAAGCACTAAATATACGCTCTCGTGAATCGTGATTTAAAAATACGAATATAAAACATATGAAATAAAACAGGGTTTGTCTAATTATTGATTATAATTAATTATTATAATAATAATTAACTAATAATTGTAAAAGATATTTAAATATTAACTATTTCAGATGGAAAGTTCGTTATTAATAATAGAATGCACTTAAATTATCATTACAGCAAGTTTCCGAAATGCCCACCTTTGTGGTCTCGGCTTAGTGCGGCCGCTTTAATGAGAAAGACGACCTAATAAATTCTTTTTATCGTCCTAAAACAAGAAATTATGATTCAAAGCTACTCCGGTTGTTATGAAACACGTTTTATATTACGTAGCTCATTATAAACGAGTATAAATGATTTTATCGACTATATAGGTTGGAAATGCTATAGCGTACAGAATTCTTTTGAATCCATTCAAAGAAAAAAATTTTTCTACAAATTTTATGTAATTTTAAGTTAATTAGAACTTAGCTAGGGAGAACAATTCTCAACGGTAAAAATAAAACAGTTAACTTTAAATCTCACTACACATTAGTCTATTACAACAAACACACTAGTTTATTATAACCAATAGACCAGTTTCCAGGACGAGTTTTGCCTTTATCAGTGCTTGACTACTACAAACAGTCTGTTTACATTAAACATTAGGTTTTTTTAATTCTATAAAGATAACGTAATTGATTGACTGTAGACTTTATGGATCTTATTGGAAGTGAATAGATGTGAAAGGATTATGTCGCTGTAAGATCAATGTTAGAATGAGGTAAGACGGTGTTCACATTTGGTAAGGCGGTTTTAGCACGAGGTAAGACGATGTTCACATTTGATAAGACGGTGGTAGCATGAGTAAGACGGTGTTCACATTTGGTAAGACGGTATTAGCATGAGTAAGACGGTGTTAGCATGAGTAAGACGGTGTTAGCATGAGTAAGACGGTATTCACATTTGGTAAGACGGTGTTAGCATGAGTAAGACGGTGTTCACACTTGGTAAGACGGGGCTAGCATGAGTAAGACGGTGTTCACATTTGGTAAGACGGTGTTAGCATGAGTAAGACGGTGTTCACATTTGATAATACGGCGTTAGCACGAGTAAGACGGTGTTAGCATGAGTAAGACGGTGTTCACATTTGGTAAGACGGTTTTAGCATGAGTAAGACGGTGTTCGCATTTGGTAAGACGGTGTTAGCATGAATAAGACGGTGTTCACATTTGGTAAGACGGTGTTAGCATGAGTAAGACGGTGTTCGCATTTGGTAAGACGGTGGTAGCATGAGTAAGACGGTGTTCACATTTGGTAAGACGGTGTTAGCATGAGTAAGACGGTGTTAGCATGAGTAAGACGGTATTCACATTTGGTAAGACGGTGTTAGCATGAGTAAGACGGTGTTCACACTTGGTAAGACGGGGCTAGCATGAGTAAGACGGTGTTCACATTTGGTAAGACGGTGTTAGCATGAGTAAGACGGTGTTCACATTTGATAATATGGCGTTAGCACGAGTAAGACGGTGTTAGCATGAGTAAGACGGTGTTCACATTTGGTAAGACGGTGTTAGCATGAGTAAGACTGTGTTCGCATTTGGTAAGACGGTGTTAGCATGAATAAGACGGTGTTCACATTTGGTAAGACGGTGTTAGCATGAGTAAGACGGTGTTCGCATTTGGTAAGACGGTGTTAGCATGAGTAAGACGGTGTTCACATTTGGTAAGACGGTGTTAGCATGAGTAAGACGGTGTTCGCATTTGGTAAGACGGTGTTAGCATGAGTAAGACGGTGTATGTCTGGTAAAGAAATATAATATATGTGAGGCCTATAATTTATCTTCATTGCTTATGTTTTAATTAGGAGACAATAAAAATTCCTAAGCTATCAATTTAATGTCATTAGTATTTTTAGTTAATGCAATTATTCCTGCAAACTTTAAAGTGTCTCTTTATAAGACAAAATAAAGTCTTATAGTTAACGATCTGCTTAATTCCTACCTCGAAACATTTTCGCTGTCGGTATCTACATGTCTAAAGGGTTAGTGAGAGCGCGTAGGTAATATCGCATACCTGGACAGATCTACGCTCTATTAGAGGCAGAGGGATACAGGAACAACTAGAGGAAACAGAAGTGGGATAAATATATGTATAAGAGGGATGAGGGCGAAGGAAATTCACATTTCTGAGCGTGACACTTTATGACCCAATGTTATTGAGACATGTCTACGACTTCTGTGGTTTTAGTTTTAAATAGATCATCCAATGCGGTATTTTTATTATCGCACACAAGGATATTAGAAGATTCTGATAAAAGTAAAATTAATGTAGATACATGATGCTAACTGTAAGGAGATTCCTAGGTGATAGTAGCCATTCCCCGAGCAACTAGTCCTGCTCTCTATTGGAGCCAGAAAGAGTTGTCTTCATGTCACGTTTATTATGGGCTTTAGTTGGATCAGGAAAATACATAGCGTATTTTCATATCCACTGGTAGATGGAATAGAGACAAGGCTTCGCGCGGGAAAGAGAATTATCACGCGGGGATTACGTGGAGAAGAGAGATGTCTAGACTGATCACCCTGTAACATACTCACAGACAATATTAAGTTGATTTCGTTAGTGATGTGTGCTCCGTATTGCTCCTGGTACTATATCCTCCCACTAGTGAGCAGTCCTTGTACTCATCCTGTATCTGTAAAAGCAATAATCGAAAAACATTAAAATATTGGACTCTAGGAGCTATATCCTGATTCACGTATCTAGAGCATTGTGACTAAATTAGATAGGTTTAAGCGAACAATCTATATTCCCTACACGGATTTGTGTGACTGCATTGTAACGGAACGTTCTCTCTATGACGTAACTGCTCGAGCAATGCAAACACAACACAAAATACAGATTTACACAACTCAAGTAGCCCAGTGTACTGTGCAAGTAATATGGCAAGTGTCGGACAAGAGTATAATGCTAGGTTATGTAGTACTGTACAAGTGGTTTAAATCCAAACAAGAAATCAGCTGAAATGAACTAATTCTTATACACAGATCAGCAACAAGATTATGCCATATTCAAATCAGTGACTTTCAGTAATTTATTACTGTTAAGAAACCTTGTTTACCCATTCTTTCAAACTGATTACATATATATATATATATATATATATATATATATATGTATGTATGTATATATATTAAAAATATTCTAATTATCATTCCTGATAATGTTTCTTCGATAATTCACTGCACTCCTATACTTGTGTATACACTAAATTTTAGTGTATTTTTAGATTTTTTTAAACGCTCTTTGGTACTTTTTCGTTGTCTGTAATAGGTCGAGTTAGAAATATAAATGTCATACATAAAATTCTATCTACGTATTATAGCCATTTCATTATCTTCTTTTTACTTGGTATACCTTCTATTTATATTTACATCAATTATTTTACTTTAATCGATTTCAGAAGGTAAAAATATTTTCAAAAATTGAGTTATTTTAAAATCAATAATTTTAATGTATGTAAGCCTTAGCTGAAAATGCCAGCGTTAAACTAATAACTGTAAAATTTAAATAACTGTGTGTCACACGTTGCATTTAGTGTATCGCAATCTATGTCTTGTCACAGATTGGTCGCATTGCGAAACCAGGTGGCAGACATTCCGATCACGTCTGCAGCACCTCCCCCCGCAGTCTGCCACTTTGGGGAGCACATGTTGTGCTTCGATTCCATTCCCATGCATTCTGAATTTATATTACTCAATTTCACTGTTACTTTACAAATAACCGGAACACACTACCTTGTCAGTTATATTGTGATTTTCTGTGTACACTTTGGTTCCGGTGTAAATAGTTCTACACCCGTGAAAATAGAGTTTGAGGTATAAAATAAATTTAATGCATGATCACATAGGAGGTTTATGATTTGTGGAGGTTGTATGGATCAAAATGCAGTAGTAATCGGCAAAGGAATACTCGAAAGTAAACGTTTTCTGTATCTTGCTTAATAAATGTCAGGTTTTCCAATGCTAATATTGAAGAATATTACAAAGTGTTTAAAAAAAGACATTTCATATTATAACAGTGGGACCAATACTTCCATACTGTTACTCAGCCAACGCTCAACTGTGGCAGCTATATCATTGAACGCTGGGCTGCCAAGACTAGCTCCGCCCTATAAACCGAGGCTCGTAAGAGGGGCTGAATAGTGAAATGTTCCAGCTTCTGGTGAACAAATGGGTCAGCTACTTCATCATCTAAATCTAGAGGACAAGTGCAAGATTCTCAGCAGATTCATTATATAGAACTAAAGGACCACAAGATGTCTCAGAAACTTCATCATCTAGACCTAGAGGGCCAGTGCAAAGTGTCTTGGCAACTTCATCATCAGGACAAGTGCCGGACTCTGAAAGGTCCATTCGTTTCGATGATACTATATCATAGTCATGACCGGTTACCATTCTGAAAGTAGCAACCGCAACCTCCCTTGACATGCCACTGGTCATGACCGGCCACCAGCCTGAAAGTAGGACATCCTATGACAGGCCACTGGTCATGAGCGGTAACCATCCTGAAGGTAGTAAGTGTGACATTCTTTGACCGGCCACTGGTCTGGACCGGCAACCAGCCTGAAAGTAGGACATCCTTTGACAGGCCACTGGTCATGGTAAGTGACAATCTTGAAGGTAGTAACTGCGACATCCCTTGACAGGCCACTGGTCATGACAGGTCACAATCCTGAAGTTAGTAGCTACGACATCCCTTGACAGACCATTGGTCGTGACAGATCACAATCCTGAAGGTAGTAACTGCGACATCACTTGAAAGCCCACTGGCCATAGATGGTCACCATCCTAAAGGTAGCAACCGTGACATCCCTTAACAGACTACTGGTCATAAACGGTCACCATTCTGAAGGTAGTAACGGCGACATCCTTTGACAGGTCGCTGGTCGTGACAGGTCCTTATACTGAAGGTAGTATATGCGATATACTTTGACAGACCACTGGTCGTGACAGGACACCATCTTGAAGGTAGTAACGGCGACATCCTTTGACAGGCCACTGGTTGTGACAGGTCCTTATCCTGAAAGTAGTACATGCGATATACTTTGACAGACCAATGGTCGAGACAGGACACCATCTTGAAGGTAGTAACGGCGACATCCTTTGACAGGTCGCTGGTCGTGACTGGTCCTTATACTGAAGGTAGTACATGCGATATACTTTGACAGACCACTGGTCGTGACGGGACACCATCTTGAAGGTAGTAACGGCGACATCCTTTGACAGGCCACTGGTTGTGACAGGTCCTTATCCTGAAGGTAGTAATTGCTACACCCTTTGACAGACCACTGGTCGTGACAGGACACCATCTTGAAGGTAGTAACGGCGACATCCTTTGACAGGCCACTGGTTGTAACAGATCCTTATCCTGAAGGTAGTAACTGCGATATACTTTGACAGACCACTGGTCGTGACGGGACACCATTCTGAAGGTAGTAACGGCGACATCCTTTGACAGGCCACTGGTTGTAACAGATCCTTATCCTGAAGGTAGTAACTGCGATATACTTTGACAGACCACTGGTCGTGACGGGACACCATTCTGAAGGTAGTAACGGCGACATCCTTTGACAGGCCACTGGTTGTAACAGATCCTTATCCTGAAGGTAGTAACTGCGACCTCTCTTGACAGGTCACTGGTCATGACAGGTCACAATCCTGAAGTTAGTAGCTACGACATCCCTTGACAGACCATTGGTCGTGACAGTTCACAATCCTGAAGGTAGTAACTGCGAAATCACTTGAAAGCCCACTGGCCATAGATGGTCACCATCCTAAAGGTAGCAACCGTGACATCCCTTAACAGACCACTGGTCACAAACGGTCACCATTCTGAAGGTAGTAACGGCGACATTCTTTGACAGACCACTGGTCGTGACAGGACACCATCTTGAAGGTAGTAACGGCGACATCCTTTGACAGGCCACTGGTTGTAACAGATCCTTATCCTGAAGGTAGTAACTGAGACCTCTCTTGACAGGTTACTGGTGATCGCGTTTGGTCTTCCGATCAGCTTTCACATTTAGCAAGGGGCTCTTGCTTTACAGGTGTTAATGCCACGTTGTTAGTGTTTAGTGAAATAGTCCATGAAGGTGGTTAACTTAATTCATATCACCTTAAGTAAAATTCCAACAAGTTTTAGTAATTTTTTATGCTGCATTATGACTCCTCCGTGTCCTGAAAATTGACTGACTTTCGTGCTTTTCTCTTCAGATAGTTTCCGTACGGGTTTCATCCCCTCTGCAAATTTTATTGGCTTTCTTATGGCGCTCAATCTGTTGCAGCCTATCAGAAGGACATTACTCTTTGCTTTCACGTGACTTGGGTGGGAATTTTCTCGAACTTTCCCAAGGGCAGGTGTTTCGCTGGGTACATGCTTTTTCTGCATTTTTAGAGATTCGTCGCCATAAATCTGCATGCCCCCCCCCCCCCCCCGATGTCCAAGTAAAGCGCCTCTCCAGTGAACGAGTCACGTCTTGGTTTAACTAAAATGAAACTTTTCGAAGTTTATTAATATTTATGGCTTTACAGATGCGTGCAGTAATCTTTTTTTCCGAAAGATATAACAATATACTAACACTTGCTAGGTAGCGACAGTGTACTAAGATCTCACAAGCTAAAATTTTTAACAAGCAGTTTTCATAACTTAATGAATTTCGTTATAATATATATGTGTATATATATATATATATATATATATATATATATATATATATATATATAGGTTCTATCGTGTAGAGGGAGGTTGCAAGCTCTAGTTGCAATCAAGATTTGGTACCTAGAGAACCGCACTTATGTTATGAGACGCATTTACGATGAGACTACGAGAGATTTTTATTTGGGTAGTTTTGTTAGCAAGCAAAACCTTAGATTTTAATGTTCAGAAAATCCACAGATATTGCAGCAGATTCATTTGCATAATGTTCTAGTGGTAGTGTGGTATGCTGTCGGTGAAGGTAGGGGGCACTGGGCAGTATCTGCTTGAGTACGATAACGCTCAGAGTGTTATTGACGGGCAGATCGCCTGGTAATGTTGCCTGCTTCTGCATATGTTCCTTAACACCGATCTGACGAATGGTTTTGTATCCCTAAAGATATTATGTTATATCCTTCGAAAATTCTCTATTAGCAAGTTTCAAGGCTCCTACATTAAACCTATCTATATTTCCCACTGCTTCCCATTACTCGTGGAAGACAGCAGTAGTATCGACTAATAGTACGGTCATTAGAAACACCTTTAAGTGTCGTAGAGTTGTTTTCAAGTACAAAGGCAAGAGTTCGTCTCCAGGTCTTGTATCCCAAAACGGAAGACACGATCTTTCTAAGAATCACTTGAGATGGTATCTATGTTCACAGACACTCGGATGTATATCTTCTCTAATTCTTCAAGATATTTTCCAAATTAAATACAGGTATTTAAATACAATTTTATACAGAGCACCGACTAATAGACTGTCACCAAATCTATTATAGGTGTATTGTTTATATATATATATATATATATATATATATATATATATATATATATATATATATATATGTATGTATTTATATGTATTATGGATATTTTTGCGATTATATACATAATCGCAAAAATTCTAGACAAAATCATAAGATCTAAAATACATATCAACAACACATACAATATAAAAAATGGATACGAATTAATTAATAAAATAAAAACGATAAAAACAAACAGCAACACAAAAATAATAAGTTAGACATAACTAACATGTACCCTAGTATCCCAATAGAAGAAACCATAGAAATAATAAAAAACAAACTGATACACAATAACGAAAAAAGAAACATAATAGATAGTATCATTACGCTAACCAAACACATATGTAACCAAAATTACTTCCAATTTAACAATAAATAATATAAACAAACAACAGGACTCCCCATGGGTTCACCCATATCATCTGTCATGTCAGAAATATATTTACAACACTTTGAACAAATAATAATTAAACCTATAATAAACACACACAATATCTCACTATGGACAAGGTATGTAGACGAGATATTTGTAATATACCAACCTACCATTCACAACGAACACATCATAATATTAAACAAACTAAATACATGCAACGAAAACATACAATTCACCGTTGAAACAGAAACAAATAGAACAATCAACTTCCTCGACATTACTCTAAATATAAATGATAATAAAATAGAAACTACAGTATACAGGAAACCTACTTCCAAAAACACCACAATACACTACAAATCTAACCACCCCTGGACACACAAAATTAACACTTACAGTAACATGATAAATAAAGCAATAAAATACACACAGGATAACAAACAAAAATTAAATGAAGAATTAGATAACATTACAAAAATAGCAATAGAAAATGGATACAACAAACACATTATAAAAAATATATACAATAAATTCACAAAAAAACCTAACCTCAACACAACACTACAACCGGAACACGAAAATAATGAAAATAAATAAATCTACCTAAAATTTAAATACACCAATAACAAAATAGAAAAAATAACAAATATTTACAACAAAGAATACTACACTCCAACTTACAAACCAAACAACAAAATAATAAAATATCTTAATAACACAAACCACAAAACAAATTCAGAAAAACATAACCTATCAGGAATTTACAAAATCACATGCAACAACTGTAACGCTTTTACATAGGAAAAATAACCAGAACATTTAAAATAAGATTTGAAGAACATTATAGAGCATTCAAAAACAAAAATTCTAAAGTATCAAATGTTGCAGCACACCTAATATCCCATAAACACGAAATAACAAATTACGAAAATAACCTAACCATACTTGAAATAAATAACAACCCAATAGAACTAAACTCACTAGAAAAATACCACATTTATAAAAACATACACAACAATTTAATGAATCTACAAACAACATATACAGAAGACATACTATATAGAAATATCATACACACAGATCAAGAAAAAGTGCGTGTAACGTCATCAAACACCAACTTCACAGACCGAACATCTACAACAGAAAAACATCAGTGATTCGACAATGGTCAATTGACCGAAAGGTGCCTCATCACTCAAGGTAAAATTATTGCACTTAATGGTGGATAAAATTACTACAATAGTAATATATTAACTTCATATATATATATATATATATATATATATATATATATATATATATATACAGTATACTCCCGATTATCCGTGGAATAGGGTGGCACGGCAACGACGGATAACCGAATTCCCTGGATAATCCGCTATGAACAAAGAATACACAAAACAATCGATAATCGATTATTATACCATAAGTTACACAAATAATGGCCCCGCTTAATGCAATTCACAAATAATCTTCAGAGGACAAAATAAATACAGAAATAATTTAAAATGTCGATGTATTTGACGGAATATAACATGTGCATTTATATGTCAAACTATTTACAATACGTACATAAGTATATGTCAAAAGTAAGTATGTATGTACATATGTAATTTCCTTTACACATAATACAAAAAAATGTGTCAATTTCGTCTGTTTTTTTGTGAGCATTGATTTAGCATTAACGTGCGATCCAAGTTTCTTGAGAAACATTTTGTCCCACATTGTCTACTTATGTCACAAAGCCATAAGATCGATAATGTATGTGACAGACATGGATAATGCATATGTCAAGTTCTAGACTATTTATAGCCGAGATTAGCTGACATTTGTTTACAATCTTATGATACACATTAGGTTTTCGGGAGTCCAAGGATTTTGTCATTGTCTCTTATATACAGTAGTCTGCTTGCCCCTTTTATTTCGCTGGCCCGCGTCGGGATGCTTCCCTTTCAATGTAAAAATTAGTACGTACATATTTACATGTCTATTCCCTTCATATTAACTTCTATTAAGCCTTATATGTATTTACGTCGTAATTTACCGTTTGGAAATTTAAACACATGAATCTGATTGGAATAAAAATTGAATATTTGAAAAACAATGGGAGACCCCGCATAATCCGCAAACCGGGTAAACCGCCCACGGATAATCGGGAGTTTACTGTATATATCAGATTATATAATAATTTATATATATATATATATATATATATATATATATATATATGTATAATATTCAAATGTATTCCAAAAACAATAATCACAATATGAAAAAAGGCCTGTCGATATTTAAACCATTTCGACAACAAAAAATTTATGTAATGTAATATTTTAAAGTATTAGAAACATTAATATTCATTCGTAATATAATTTATCTCATTGTGTTTTCATGGCTAAAATAAAGTTTTGAAGAATGACAATACGCTTAAAATAAAGTTATTTTTAAATAACAAATAGACTCTAGTAATAAATTAATTGTTAAGAGCTGTTGGAATATTTAACTAAACTGTTTAATAATAACCAGCGAGAGAGATTAAACGAAAACAAATATCCCATGTTTAGAGAACACTCACAGGAGCTTATTTTGTTAATATCGCCTACGTCGGATCTTTCAAGAAGCGAGCATAATGTAGTAGTTAATTAGGATATTAGTGCTTCACTTCTCTTGAAAATGTTTGAAAATAGGAATTAAGAAATACTAGTATTATCGGTGATAAGTTTTCCATTTTCCAATTTGTACCGACAGGTCTTCCTCGGTCGTGAAAAACATTTCTGTTTTCCTTTCTTTTGTATGATTTTTCTGATTTATAGGCTGGAACCTCTCTTCTAATCTTGTACGTTTTTTCGTAATTTTGAATGTTGTTTACAGTACAAATACTTTTTAATTTAAATCTGTATGGTAGATTATTTCTGTTTTTTTCTAATATACTTAGTTGTTTCAGTTGCAATATAATTCGTATAGCTTTATTGCTGTCCTTTTTATTCATATATACAGGGTGTTTCAAGAGGAATTTGCCATACTTTAAAAAGCTTATTCCTCTAATAAAAATGAAACAAAAAGTGATAAAAGTTCATATAAACATAATTCCGGAAATGCATCGTTGTCGAGTTATACACGGTCAAAGATTTCAGCTAAAATTCACCTCCCTCAGTGAAATGAACTCATTGAAAATTTTAGGGCGTTTATTGGGTTTGTTAATTAGATAGGTTTTATGTAAAACGAGCTCTGACAAATTTTATAAAGTCCGTCCCAGAACTCTATCTCCAATAGTTTAGGAGAAAATTGGGGTAAAGAAAAAAACGTTTAGGGTCGAAAACACACTTTATTGGGATTGGACCACAATAACTCCGTTGAATTGCTTATTAACAAAGAAAAATGTTTATTAAGAAAAATTCAAAAGAAATGTGAAGAAAAATGAGAATTTTATTTTAAAATAAAAAGTAATGTAAATAAATTCAATAAAAAAGGAATAGTTTTCTTTTAAAACTAATTATTTTAAGGAACACAAAACTAAAAACTATGAAATTCACGCATTGCTAATTAAGAAGCCTTTAAAATTGAATTTACATAATAACCATTTCGTTTTTATTGAGAAAAAATCTCTACAAATGCTATTCATCATGACCCTTTGTTTATTGAAAATTTAACGGAATTATTGTAGTTCAAACGCAAAAAAGTGTTTCCGACCCTAACCTTTTTTACTTTACTCCAATTTTCTCCTCAACTATAAAAGGTTGAGCTCTTGGGTTTTATACGATTTGTCAGCTTATTGTACAGAAAACATATCTAATTAACAAACTCAACGCTATAAACATTTTAGTGTGAGTTATATTCACTGAGGGTGCGGAATTTCAGGTGAAATCTTTGATCTTGAATATCTCGCCAACGAAGCATTTCTGGATCCACGTTTATACGACCTTTCTAAATTATATTAAAGAGAAGAATAAGTTTGTGTAGTATGGCAGATTATATGATACTTAGATATACATACGTACTTACATGCACACATAGATACATAGATTTGTGTGTGTGTGTGTGTGTGAGTGTGTGTGTGTGTGTGTGTGTGTGTGTGTGTGTGCGTGTGTGTGTGTGTGTGTGTGTGTGTGTGTGTGTGTGTGTGTGTGTGTGTGAGTGTGTGTGTGTGTGTGTGTGTGTGTATGTGTGTGTGTGTGTGTGCGTGTGTGTGTGTGTGTGTGTGTGTGTGTGTGTGTGTGTGTGTGTGTGTGTGTGAGTGTGTGTGTGTCTGAGTGTGTGTGTGTGTGTGTGTGTGTGTGTGTGTGTGTCTGAGTGTGTGTGTGTGTGTGTGTGTGTGTGTGTGTGTATGCGCGTGTGTGTGTGTGTGTGTGTGTGAGTGTGCGTGTGTCTGAGTGTGTGTGTGTGTGTGTGTCTGAGTGTGTGTGTGTGTATGTGTGTGTGTGTCTGAGTGTGTGTGTGTGTATGTATGTGTGTGTGTGTGTGTGTGTGTGTGTGTGTGTGTGTGCGTGTGTGTGTGTGTGTGTGTGTGTGTGTGTGTGTGTGTGTGTGTGTGTGTGTGTGTGTGTGTGTGTCTGAGTGTGTGTGTGTGTGTGTGTATGTGTGTGTGTGTGTGTGTGTGTGTGTGTGTGTGTGTGTGCTTGCGTGTGTGTGTGTGTGAGTGTGTGTGTGTCTGAGTGTGTGTGTGTGTGTGTGTGTGTGTCTGAGTGTGTGTGTGTGTGTGTGTGTGTGTGTGTGTGTGTGTGTGTGTGTGTGTGTGTGTAGGTTAAAATTTATTTTAATAGCTACCAAATGTTCTTTTAGTCATAACAAAATTTTAGACATGCAAAAGATTTAAGTTTTGAGGGCGGCAAATTTATTCTTAGAATCAAATTGATTTTTAATTTTTTGGAAACGTATTTGCGTTTTTCGCATTATATTTTATGTGGTAAACACCATTTGGAAGATTGAAGAATTTATCATACATTTAATTTATTATTTATTTTAAAATATCGTACTCCAAATATATAAAATTTTGGTTTTAAATTGAAAATCTAGTGGCAATGGTTAATTCCAGAGTGAAAGAGAGTTTTTTGCTATCACGTATTGGTTGTAATATTGATACCGTTCATGTGCTCAGTTCTTCGGAAGAGTTAACAGTCCCGATTGTGCAGTACAGGCTACAGCTGGTGATATATGGGTAACAGTTTGTGTTGTCCAGGGCCGATAGTTTCTGCACAAACGTTCTACTGAATCAAAACAAGTTTTGCTTTTTGTACATCATATTATCTCCCGTAACGACTCTCGTGTTATAGAACAGTAGATACCAAAAATAACTGCTGCATAAAATATCGCCAAAAAAGTAAACAAATAAATAAAAACCTTTTTATAAATAGTTGAAAAGGTATATGTTTTTATACAATTATTCTCTGAGATTAGCTTGTGTTATGTAAATACAAATAAAAGAGGTACACAAAACTCAAATTGAATCATTTGTTAGGTCATACGCCTTTCAGTGACAAAGTCATCATCATCAGTGAGTTGTTGCTAATACAAACTCTAACTAACAACTACAAAATTGTTGAAGGCTCAAGTTAGAGTTTGTAGTAGCAACAGCTCACTGATGATGATGACTTTGCCATTGAAACGCGTATGAGTTAATAAATGATAAAATTGTGAGCTTCGTGTACGTCTTTTATTCGAATTTATAAATATTTATGTTGCTCCCAGAATAATACCTTGTATAATATATAATCAAGTCCATGTCTAAAGCGGTCTATATAATTCTTTATTTTATCTAAATCGTTATAAAAAATCTCAATAATTTTCAGAACTACTTCTAAAGAACATAAGCGGCAAGTCTTGTTCGAAAAAAATTTAAAGCAATGGAAATCCATATGCATATTTGGCAAGGGTGTTGAATTATGTGGTTTATCATGTAATTTATATGGGGTGGATTGATAAATTTAAAGGGCATTGATATTTTCATATTTCGTTTTGGTAAATATTTACTTTAAATTTCTGAGATTACGTCATCACAATGGAAATAACAACATGGCTCTTGCTTATAGAATAATGTCATAAAATGTGCAAAGAATATCAGTGTCATAGAGTACTCCAAATATATTTAAACAAAACTAATACGCCACCTCGAAACAGAATGTATTTCCTTACAGGAAGTCTGGAGTTTACCTCTCCAAAGACAGTTGTGAATAATTGGGAATGACGGGAGTGAAATGAATTTTGCGGGAAAATATGCAAATTGGCTTCCAGAACGAAGCAATGCCCTCTGTACGGCTTTACGCCTCGAAATATCTGTCTTTGGGTTTTACATTGTTATTATTGCTTTGTTCTTCAAAACAAAATTTTTACTTTATATTATATGATCCCACCAGGATACTTTTATTTAGATCCCACTGCTGGGGCGCTGTTCAGAAGCCATTTATATTTATTTAATTTATGGCATCGCAATTTCCATTATCTAAAGAAAGAATTAAATATCTAAACAATATCTAAAGGCTTCGTTATTGATACTGCTAGATATGTATAATGCAGTCAGAAATTTAAGTGTAAAATATTTCCTACACACTGTAAAACCACCTGAAAATAAATTTGAAAGATGATAGATAATAAAAACGAATTCGTTCTGGGATGATTTATCCTGTCTTAATATAGGCGAATATGTTAATATTTAACCAAGTTGTATTGTTCTTTTTATTTATTCAATTCTTTTCATTACTTAAAACTTTTCTTAGATATATCTTGTTCAAATCCTCAATTGTTAATAAAATACCTTTTATTCATGAACGCAAGATCAAATAGAATTTTTTAAGCTTGTTGTGGACGACACTTTTTTGTTAAAACACTTTTTTTGAGATATTTATTCATTAATTAAATTTATTTAATTAATGATTTTTATGGGAGAAACACTTTTGCCCAAGTGGCAAGGTATGCAATATAATTTCGTATAATTAGGTTAAGAAAATGTGTGATAACATATGATTTCATAAAACAGCTGATTTTATGTTACATTGTTACGTGATAGAACGCTGATTTAACGCATAGACTATGTCACTATATTTATAATCATTATAATTCTCTAATAAAGTAGCTAAAATAAATTTATTTCTGAATGATCTAAGTAGTAATTGACTTTAAAACATTCTATTTACATTACTTGTTATCTATAAACCTGGTAGTTCATAAAATAATTCAAGGTTTAAGTTATGGTTTCTTCTGAACAGCCAAGAGTATGTATTTTGTAAGTGTGCTGCAATGTTTTCCTTGTTTTTATAGTTGATTTGACATTTAATTGATTTTAATTAATCAAATACATTTTTTTATTCTCCAATTTTCCTTAAATGATATAACTTTTTAAACGTGACAAAGAAGTCGGTTACAAGTGATTGATCATACTTGCCTAGAACAATAACACAATTTTATGCCCCTGTGATTTGTTACTGTATGATTTTCTGTACTGTTACCTCTCAGAGGCTGTAACAACCTTATGCACTTACATGTACTGTAGCTATATTTATAATATAATATGTATATATATATATATATATATATATATATATATATATATATATATATATATATATAATATGTCTTCTTTTATAATAATAAAAAAACAACTGAGGTTATAGAAATACAACAATTATTTATTAATTTTTATTAAATTATTAAATTTTAATAATTTTAAAATAGTTCTTGTATTTAAATAGCTCAGTTTTTATTGATATATATATATATATATATATATATATATATATATATATATATACCTATATCTTTTTCAAAATCTCTATCGTTAATAAAATACTTTTTAAGCATCCACTCAAGTTCAAAAAAACATTTTTTGAAACTTCTACAGGATCACACTTCATGTTAATACGGAATTTTTCAATACCCTAATGTTTTTAATACTTTTTTTCAATCAAAAACGCCTTTTATAGAAAGAGGGATAGTAGTGCAACTGCTTTTACTATTGTAAGGAATAAATTTCATGTATTTAGGAGACTCCTAGGGATAATGCTTTCAAATAGCATATGACAATTGCCATATAACTTAGATTTGCGTAATATCTCTTAATTATAAATTGTTGCATAATCCTTATTGTTTGGTTTAGTGTATTCTTAATTTTATTTTGTTTATGTTGTATTGTGTAATGGTATGTTCGTGTTATTTTAGTTTTTACAAATGTAAAAGCATTTACAAAAGTTTGATTGAGTGTTATCTTTTATGGTATAATTACGTGTGTTTGGTAAAGTGTGTGATACGAGTATGTTTTGCTTGCTTAACAACTTAGAATAGGACTGCATGTTAGTCAATATGATTAGTCCTCTTTTATATGTTTCTTAGGTTATGTTTGTCATATTGAGTTTGAACTGTTTGTGGTTATTGGGTGCGCAGCTGACCTTTGTGTTGTCATTATTAAAAGACAAATAAATGCTAAAAGTATCACACAAGTTAAAGTGTTGCTATATGATAAAGTTATACACATGTAATATTAGATATATGATAAATTTGTAAGTGTAAACATCTTAGCAAAAGAAATGATGGAAAAAATTTAATGAATGTTTTTGGAATACAACTCATTTCTTCTATTCCATTATTGGGTTTTTCCATTTTGTTAGATCTTATAAAGCTACTAAGAGAATTCCCTTTTTTGTTTTTTAGAGGTAAAATTTGCACTTAGAAGAGTTTGTTAGGAAACGTTTTTGTGAATTTCCGTTTTTAAATTATTAAAAAATATTTCCACAACAAAATAAAACAATGAAATATTTATCCCAATTCATAATATACGATCAAACAATTCAAATAAATAAGACAGACGTTTCCAAGAGGGTAGAGCGTATTGCACAGTGCAAGGTCTTCTCGTCTAATTTGCATATTATTACCGCAAAATTCATTTATTTCTCGCCGCATCCATTTATTCATATCTGTCTGCCGAGACGTGAAAATGAATCCTATCCTGAAGAAATATACCCTTTGGAAAAAAGTAAAGTTAATATCAAAACGAATAGGAAAGGATTTAAAGGAAATCGTTTGCAAAAGTATATAGCCTAATTTCCTAAGCTAGATATTCACTTTAAAACCTTCAAATACATTACGCGAATTTTAAAGCCTAACAAAGATTTGTGAACTATGGTGACGCAATTTACAGTGTTTTTTCCGAATATCTGTGTTGTATATGCTTGCACGTTTAAAAAAGTAATTTTTAAACTACATAAGTTATCATTTTTATTTGAATGTGTTTGAATTTTTGTTTTGAATTTTTATTATAACAATCTTTATTGCAGAAAATATTTAATTAAAATAATCCGAAATAATTTACCTTACACCATGCAACCGAAGTTTTAAATATTTATAAATTGGTCAACATAAAAATAATTAAAAAAAGTGAATTCCTTCTTAGGTCAACAAAGAAAAGTGTGTTTTTTTTTTTTGTTTTGAATAATTACAATTATTATAAATCTGTATATACATCTGACAGAATCACAATAATAGGTAGGAAAATAGAAGTCTAAATTAATTAATAAAATTACTTGATTAAATTTAACTATCGAACTAATATCTTTAAAAATATTTAAGTAAAGTAAAATATTTTTTCGCGATTAGAAAATTAAATATTATATATATATATATATATATATATATATATATATATATATATATATATAATAGCGAGAATGTGAACTAATAGAAGGAATTTAAAAACATCTATACACTTACAATAAAGCAAATACTTACTACACAAGATTAGCTTTCCACACAATAGCGCTATAGTTAGAGCTCGTGAAAACAGAGTGTCTCATTCGATTCAAGTACTCAATAAATTTACACAGATCAAAGTTGACAATGAAAGAACTGAAATTTTGGAACACACACTGACACAAACGTGTATTTTAGTTGATTAGTTGAGTAACCTGAAGGGAAATTTCCCGTTGATATTTGTGACAATATCTTTTTATAGATTTAAATGATGCTCAAGAGTAGAGGTAACGACATTTTAACTGAATGATACCAAGAGAGGGATTATTGTATCTCTTCTAAATAATAAGTGTAAATAATGTGCAAATATCTTACTAGTAGTAAATATATGCAATAGTTATATTATGATTGTAAAATGTGATTCTTGTGTTTTCTCAAAATGCTCTGATATTTAAAGTGACAAACCATTCATACCAACATCTGAATTTCATTACTGGACTTGTTTGCCACTGAAAGGGAATAATAAAGGAGGCAGGGAAATTTCCAAGGGTAATGCACAACCTGCGGATGTTACAAAGTGAGTTAGCGTCGCAACATCTTTTGTGCCTAATACGATTTGTGACGTCAGTTTCTGAGCTTTGTGACTGGCTCTTAAGGCGGATTTCTTGTGTTAAAAAAACATAATCCTTGAGTTAATTCCTATAGAACCCCATAATATGGTTTAGAAGGTGTTTTTATATGAAAACATTTTGGTTAATATTATTAATTAGGGGAAATATTACAACTTGTTCAAATACTAATCACAATATGTCTTATTTAACCTGTTTGCTGTACTGTTCTAGTTAACTTTTAAATTTATTATTTTTATTATTATTTACTCTTTCATAATAATGAATTAAGGGTTACTGTATTGTTACTTTTGTAAGAATTATAACAACTAATTCTAGAAGCCTAATAAACAGCTTTATGAAGCGGAAGGAGATGTTGTTATAATAGATTGCTAGATAGAGATTACTATAAATCAATTAAAATTTGTTTTAAAAGAGAAGGTGTTAAATAAATAGTTATTAGATTTTCATTAGTGAAAATAAAAAGAAGAAAAGCATAAATGTCATCAGAACAAGGAACTGAATTGGAGTGAAGAGAATAAAACAACTATAAGATAGAAGAGACCAGAACTAAGGGATGCACATATAACAAGGGAAATGAAATATGTGTAGGAATGCAAACGCAACAGGAAAACTGAAGGAGAAATAAGGGTAAAGCTCCCAAAGCAGGGGGATAGCGGAGAATGAAACAGAAACAAAGGATCTGTCCCTAACGTCTTGAACGCCACCGAGAGATAGTAGCCTAAACTGTCGGAGGAGTAGCAATAATCAGATGAGCTTAAATATCGGTTTAACGATGGAAACTCATTACCAACTCTTTAAGAGATTTGAATTAGTAAATTGTGATCAGTAAGGCTAGTGAAATTGGATGACGCGTAGTAAATGTGGCAACGTGGTAGAGTAAACGACGAATTTCACTACAGTCATGACTAGGTAATTATTGGCTTCTATAAGACTGGTTCCGAGATAACTTTTGTGATAGGTATATGTGACAAATATGTTACAACTAATTATTCATGGTTGAGTAGACGTGTTGGTTATAGTATGGTATATCCTGCTTCACGTTATGTAGGACACTGTGACGTAATTATAAAAGTTTAAGCGAACACTCTGTAATGCTGCACGCGTTTGTATAACTCCATTGCGAGGGAGCATTCTATCTATTTAGGACGTAACTAATATGCACTGCTCGTGGAAATGCAAACACAACAATCCATACAGATTTACACAACTCAAGTGTCCAATATACTGTGCATGTAATATTTCAAGTATAGTAAAGCGAAGTAAAAATCTAGGTTATGTAATACTGTACAAGTAGTTTAAATCCAAACAAAACAACAGCCGATATGAAATAATTATTATACACAGATCAGCAACAAGTGTATGTTATATCATACTGACTTTAAAAAAAAATGTTAACTCTTAAGAAACTTTGAATCCTTTTTTTACTCAACTCATGCTTTTATAGAAAATTCTCTTTATCGTCACAGGTAATGTGTTTTTTATAACTTACTACGTCCCTTTTCTTTTTTATATCCTTTACGTTATGCATTTTGTTCTTTTATCTATATAATCAGTTTGAAAAATATTCATGGTATAAATACAATTCTAACCATGTATTTATTATACCTAATTTATTCGTTCGACTGTGTTGTCATCTGTGTACTTATTGAAGTATTTAAATCCACATGAAAGTTTTATTTTCAACTGGCATCTGACTTGAGAATTTAAAAATGTTCTTTAAAATGTATTTATTTTTGAAATCATCATGTTAAAAGTACCAGTGGGTATTTAGAGATATCTAAATAATAACTTGCATAAAATATCTGAGTTAAATAACTGTATAGATCAAACATTGCATATTAGAGTAACGCAACTCATTTTGTCTTGTCACAGATTGGACATATTGCCGAAACCAGGTGGCAGACATTCCGATCACGTCTGCACCACCTCCCTTCACAGTCTGCCACTTTGGGGAGCACATGTTCTGCCTTGATTCCATTCCCATGCATTCTGAATTTATATTACTCGATTTCACCATTAACTTTACAAATAACCGGATCACACTGCCTTTGTAGATATAGAGTGGTGGGCCGTGTACACTCAGGTTCCATTGCAAATGGTTCTACACCAGTGAACACATATTTTAAGATATAAAATAAATGTATCGTGAAATCCTATGAAAGGCATGTGAATCGCACAACATTTGTTTATTGGAAAAAATTACAAAAAAATCAACAAAATGTATCTCGATGGTAAAAATTGTCTGTTTCTAGCTTTATAAATATTTGTAATTTTGAATGCTGATGTTGGTGATTGCTAAAAATGATTTAAAAGTAAAATGATTTGCAAAACGAGGCATTCTGTACTTTAACGTTGTAATAAGTTTTAACTGTTTAGTCTAACTAAACAGCCATATTTAATATGGGGGTCGTGTGGTCTAGTCAGTGGAGGAGGACTAGGGGTGGGTTCGACTCTCCTAATATATCGTGCTTATACTGTTTACACGTTGTCCTTTAATCAATTTAAAGTCGCAATTAATGTTACTACATAACTATACCATAATAATGTTACTCTTATAATGTTACAATAATAATACAAATGGTCACATAATTATGGACAGTCAAATTTAGAGTTTTAATGTCGACTATGTAATATTCCAGGTAGCTGTCTTACTATTGCTCATGAAAAGGCGTGAATTGATTTCTACGTAGTTACTTTCGCTGATCTAATCTGTTCTTAGATAATATTAACTCGTTCTTGGTCACTTAATAAGTAATGAAATTATAAATGCCTTTTTTCCTAATTTTCAAAAAAAATGCTGTAATAAAAGAATACTTGATTTTTTAAAATTTGTTTAGGTATTCAATCAAACATTTATTAGAAATAGCCTAAAGTTTTCAGTGTCTAATCATAAACACAATGGAAGTGGAGGATAATGTAAATGATAAAGTAAAATAGTTAAAATATGACAAATAGACGTTTTAAAATTTTAGATCATTGAAACTAATAATTATATAAAAATAATTTAGTGTAAAATACAAAAAATAATGCCCAGATTTTTCTAATTGTATTGTTGTTTGAGTAAGAAAAAGTTAGTGAAAACGAAGAAGCATTGATAGCTGAGAAGGAATAGAAAAAGCAGTTTAAGAAGTCACATTAAGTGAACTTTAGATTATTTTTATATAAAAACATAAAATGGTTGACATGAATCCAGAAATGTATGAAAACAAAATACAAATAGTTTCTGTAAAATTGTGTAGTAACTTTATTAAATGATATTATTATCAAGGTAAGTAACTTCTATTTAATTAGATTGGATACATATTTAAGAAAAGGTACAAATACAGGAAAAAGATATTGAGGGTATTTTCTATTATTTCTTTCATCTTTCACTTAAATTAATCATTTTAACAATAGTTTATGACTATCCGAACTTTAAAATCTATAAATTTGTGAAAACTTACTGAGACAGACCGTTTTCGGTCGCTATGTGGCGATCTTCATCAGTGTCTTCTTTTATTTAAACATGCATCTAAGTAATATAGGTTTTCAATAATAAAATCACCTTTACAAATTAGAGTGAAAACGTTTCTTTTTGACTAACCATTGTTCTAATTTGTTTGCAATTAACAGAAAAATCTAGTTTAAGAAGCCCAACGTTGGTTGTTTAGAAGATACCAACACACTCGAAAGCTTTATTCACGTGATCGTCTTTTCGCAATTTCTACTTAGATATATCGAATCCTAAAATAATATATAAATCAGAATTCACTTTTGTAAACAAAAAAATATTCCGCTTTTTGGTAATGCACATCTCATAAAGCAATATATATTATTCAATATAAAAAGAAATTAAGGATCCTTAATTTCCCCTAAATGGCTGCCTCAATCGCTTTCTCCTTCTCTTTGTCTCGCTCTCTCTGTCATTCTGTCTCTGGCATATTTGTATCTATATCTCGTCTATCTTCTCTCCCTCTAATAATCTCTCTCCCTCTGTTCTGCCCCCTCTCTCTCTCTTTCGTTCTCTAACAGTGCCTCAACTTCTGTAGATCTCTCTACCATCTGTCTCTCGGCATCTGTTTTCTCTGTCTGTCTCTCTGTACCTTTCTCTATCTATCTATCATCCAATATATTTAATAATCTATCTACCCACTTTTAATCTCTTACTTTGTGAATGCACCTTTTCGATTTGTTAGTTACACATAAAAGCTACTAGGGATTAGAATAAAACCAAATAGCAGAGCGTAAATCTAGATTTAAACTATCATATCAATCACTAATAACAGTAATTTCAAAAGAAGTTTTAATCCAATTATTTCCGACCAATTTCTATGTTACGTCCTACATTCAAAATTTGGGATCAATGTTATACGATACACACAGAATTATTTAAAAATTTCAATCAAAGCAACAAGCCACCATTACAACTTTTTAAGTAGGAGATCTCTTAGAGGTAGGAAAATATTTTAGCTACACCACTCGGCTGGTTTTCAAATGAAAAAGAAAATAAAGAAAGAAGGGATATTTATAAACGGTAATTGCACAACCTGCGGGTGTTGCAATGTGAATTAGCTTCACGTAATCTGATGAGCAACGTCTTCGGTGAGCTTCGAAAACGAATCTGGAATTGGATTTAGTAACGAGAAGATAACTTTCTTACAGAAGGATATCATAGATATAGATAAATTACTCAAATAATATTCAGAGTTTGTGTTACATTATCGTATATCATTAACCTTTTTGAAGTTCTCTGTAAAAAAAACTTTTTTCTAAAATTTTCAAATCAACAATTCTCAAGCGGACGGCCATGACAATATTCATAGTCCATTATAACTTTATTTAAACGACCAAGAAGAAATCGTTCTTACCTATTACTTCTAGTTAATACGGATTGAGATTAGTTCAATAGGTATTACAATACATTACATTGCTTAATGTCTACTGTTCAAAACCCGACAACCCCAGACGTATAATCTGTGATATCCAGAGCATAGACATAGAGCTCGAATATCTGTCGGTGGATGCAGGTTTCTGGTCACATTATACTATTCCGTGCTATATTGTTCATTATATCTTGGCATACCATTACCTAGTTATTGTTTGGAAAAAGAAGGGAAATCTATGATAGAATAATGTCATGTATTACAATAAGCGAATGCGTAATTGAATACAAAATTCATATATATAAACGTGTATATATATATATATATATATGAAGTTAATAAATTACCAATTTTGAGTAATTTTATCCACCATTAAGTGCAATAATTTTACCTTGAGTGATGAGGCACCTTTCGGTCTTTGACCATTGTCGAATCACTGATTGTTCTCTGCTGTGGATGCTATGTCCGTGAAGCCGGTGTTTGTAGAAGTTACGCGCACTATTTCTTGATCTGTGTGTATGAGGTTTCTGTATAGTATGTCTTCTGTATATGTTGTTTGTAAATTCATTAAGTTGTTGTGTATGTTTTTATAAATGTGGTATTTTTCTAGTGAGTTTAGTTCTATTGGGTTGTTATTTATTTCCAGTATGGTTAGGTTATTTTCGTAATTTGTAATTTCGTGTTTATGGGAAATTAGGTGTGCTGCAACATTTGATACTTTAGAATTTTTATTTTTGAATGCTCTATAATGTTCTTCAAATCTTATTTTAAACGTTCTGGATGTTTTTCCTATGTAAAAGGCGTTACAGTTGTTGCAAGTGATTTTGTAGATTCCTGATAGGTTATGATTTTCTGAATTTGTTATGTGGTTTTTGTTACTAAGATATTTTATTATTTTGTTGTTTGGTTTGTAAGTTGGAGTGTAGTATTCTTTGTTGTATATATTCGTTATTTTTTCTATTTTGTTATTGGTATATTTATATTTTAGGTAGATTTTTTTATTTTTATTGTTTTCGTGTTCCGGTTGTAGTGTTGTGTTGAGGTTAGGTTTTTTTGTGAATTTATTGTATATATTTTTTATAATGTGTTTGTTGTATCCATTTTCTATTGCTATTTTTGTAATGTTATCTAATTCTTCATTTAATTTTTGTTTGTTATCCTGTGTGTATTTTATTGCTTTATTTATCATGTTACTGTAAGTGTTAATTTTGTGTGTCCAGGGGTGGTTAGATTTGTAGTGTATTGTGGTGTTGTTGGAAGTAGGTTTCCTGTAAACTGTAGTTTCTATTTTATTATCATTTATATTTAAAGTAATGTCGAGGAAGTTGATTGTTCTATTTATTTCTGTTTCAACGGTAAATTGTATGTTTTCGTTGTATGTATTTAGTTTGTTTAATATTATGAGGTGTTCGTTGTGAATGGTAGGTTGGTATATTACAAGTATATCGTCTACATATCTTGTCCATAGTAAGATATTGTGTGTGTTTATTATAGGTTTAATTATTATTTGTTCAAAGTGTTGTAAATATATTTCTGACATGACAGATGAAATGGGTGAACCGAAATAAATATTATACTGTTGTTTTCACAACAGCACCATCTTACATAATCGCAAAAATCCTAGACAAAATCCTAAGGTCTAAAATACACATCAACAACACATACAATATAAAAAATGGATACGAATTAATTAATAAAATAAAAACGATAAAAACAAACAGCAACACAAAAATAATAAGTTATGACATAACTAACATGTACCCTAGTATCCCAATAGAAGAAACCATAGAAATAATAAAAAACAAACTGATACACAATAACGAAAAAAGTAACATAATAGATAGTATCATTACGCTAACCAAACACATATGTAACCAAAATTACTTCCAATTTAACAATAAATATTATAAACAAACAACAGGTCTCCCCATGGGTTCACCCATTTCATCTGTCATGTCAGAAATATATTTACAACACTTTGAACAAATAATAATTAAACCTATAATAAACACACACAATATCTTACTATGGACAAGATATGTAGACGATATACTTGTAATATACCAACCTACCATTCACAACGAACACCTCATAATATTAAACAAACTAAATACATACAACGAAAACATACAATTTACCGTTGAAACAGAAATAAATAGAACAATCAACTTCCTCGACATTACTTTAAATATAAATGATAATAAAATAGAAACTACAGTTTACAGGAAACCTACTTCCAACAACACCACAATACACTACAAATCTAACCACCCCTGGACACACAAAATTAACACTTACAGTAACATGATAAATAAAGCAATAAAATACACACAGGATAACAAACAAAAATTAAATGAAGAATTAGATAACATTACAAAAATAGCAATAGAAAATGGATACAACAAACACATTATAAAAAATATATACAATAAATTCACAAAAAAACCTAACCTCAACACAACACTACAACCGGAACACGAAAACAATAAAAATAAAAAAATCTACCTAAAATATAAATATACCAATAACAAAATAGAAAAAATAACGAATATATACAACAAAGAATACTACACTCCAACTTACAAACCAAACAACAAAATAATAAAATATCTTAGTAACAAAAACCACATAACAAATTCAGAAAATCATAACCTATCAGGAATCTACAAAATCACTTGCAACAACTGTAACGCCTTTTACATAGGAAAAACATCCAGAACGTTTAAAATAAGATTTGAAGAACATTATAGAGCATTCAAAAATAAAAATTCTAAAGTATCAAATGTTGCAGCACACCTAATTTCCCATAAACACGAAATTACAAATTACGAAAATAACCTAACCATACTGGAAATAAATAACAACCCAATAGAACTAAACTCACTAGAAAAATACCACATTTATAAAAACATACACAACAACTTAATGAATTTACAAACAACATATACAGAAGACATACTATACAGAAACCTCATACACACAGATCAAGAAATAGTGCGCGTAACTTCTACAAACACCGGCTTCACGGACATAGCATCCACAGCAGAGAACAATCAGTGATTCGACAATGGTCAAAGACCGAAAGGTGCCTCATCACTCAAGGTAAAATTATTGCACTTAATGGTGGATAAAATTACTCAAAATTGGTAATTTATTAACTTCATAAAGTCAGTGCAACGGAAAAACAATGGATAATATTAAATATCAGGAATATATATATATATATATATA
>JBAIZL010000004.1:1208989-1225516 GCA_036971475.1 Prosapia bicincta | reverse complement strand
TCACACAAATCAGATTTGTTTAAACAACTATTGTTTAACTAATATTTTTAATTAATGTCTGGTAATAATTATTAATTTTTTATATAGGCTAATGACAGGTCACAGACAATTTTATATTATAATTAACAGACAGTTAAAAGAGCGAAATTGTCTGTGATCTGTCATTAGCCTATATAAAAAATACTATTGTTTAAACAAGTGTAGAGACAAGACGTCATGAAATATTGCATTCTTATCTCGTTCTGACCTATATTTAAAATATCAGGTATCTAGCTCATCGGAAACTGAGTTTAAACCTGATTGCAAATTTCAACCCGGACACACAGACAGATATGACGGAACCGAAATAATAAAAACATAAAAAAGTGAAATATTAGAACTAATAATCTGTGTAATTCAATTTAGAATTACCAATTTGTTTCAAATTAATTTCTGTGTAACGTATTTAAGCTTTGGCTACCTTAAGGTATAACGACCAATCTCGAACTACGCTTCAGGACCCATATTCCTTATGCCGATGGCGATGATGATGACCATGATTATGCCGATGGCGATGATGATGACGTTGATTATGCCGATGGCGATGATGATGACGTTGATTATGCCGATGGCGATGATGATGACGTTGATTATGACGATGGCGATGATGATGACGATGATTATGCCGATGGCGATGATGATGACGATGATTATGCCGATGGCGATGATGATGACGTTGATTATGACGATGGCGATGATGATGACGTTGATTATGCCGATGGCGATGATGATGACGTTGATTATGCCGATGGCGATGATGATGACGTTGATTATGACGATGGCGATGATGATGACGTTGATTATGCCGATGGCGATGATGATGACGTTGATTATGACGATGGCGATGATGATGACGTTGATTATGCCGATGGCGATGATGATGACGTTGATTATGACGATGGCGATGATGATGACGTTGATTATGCCGATGGCGATGATGATGACGTTGATTATGACGATGGCGATGATGATGACGTTGATTATGACGATGGCGATGATGATACTTATGTGTAGATTTATTCTTTTTTATGAACTCTTTTCCTTTATAAAGCTATAAAAAATATCTGGTACATAAGAAAAGTGTTTAAATGTCTGTAGGAATGACTGTAGGAAATGTCAAAATGACATATATTTAAAAAAAATATTTGAAAAGAATAATGTATGTTAAAACATATGGTGCAAATTACGAAATTTCAACGTAAATTCCACGTTGAATTCCACGTAAATTTCAACTTAAATTCCAGTTCGACATACCTTTATATGAAACCTGATATACAGTTAATTTCTTCTACATTTCATCAAATTAGTTTAAAAACGGAGATTTTTAATAAAATCGTATTGAGTTGTAAGTATTGATTGAATCGCAGTCAAATCGGTGTTCTCCATTACTATATTTAACACTAAGTTTATTTCTGTTTATATTTACTTTAAAATGTAAATTAATTTAGTTTTTCAGAAATTTATGAATCACGTACGAGACACTGCTTGAACACTGTTATCGTTGTTAAATAGTCTAACATAATCCAAGAGAGATGATTAATTCCTGTACAAATGTAATTACATTTTTACCTCATAAAAACGTCACCACAGTAGTTGGATCTATTTATCCTCAGTGGGTAAGATTAATATATCCAGCCCTTCTTCAATTACCCTTTAAACACAATTGTTCATTGTGTATTTTTTATCGTTTAAACCTAAGTAAATAATTTCATTAAAAAAGTAGATACGCTATTGTTGTTATAACAGTAAAAATATATTTGATATTATATTGTAAATATTAATTATAAACATTTTATTAAAACATGTTTTTATCAGTATTGTAGGGCAGATGTATTCCAAGAATTATTATGCTACAAACATAGCTTTCCACCTTGAGCAGAAATTACCCTCTATTTATAACGTAAGCCTATTGTACTTACGCGTCATAAAAATGTAATTAGCTGCCAGGATTCAAATGAAATAACATCAACCGATAAAATATTGAAATGTTTGTAATGCCAATAAATATTAATCGTCAATTTTATATTACACAAAGCTATTTATTGTTCTAAATTTGCTTCAATTATCACAAATCTCCTTCCACCCCCTTTCTCCTTCTCTCTTTCTCTTGAAAACAAGAATATGCATGTACCTGCAGAGTATATGCTATAACTGTCATACCTTTTAAATTATGTTTTTTACATACCTAAATCAGTACTAAACTCGAAGGCGTCCTGATTATATATATATATATATATATATATATATATATATATATATATATATATGATGAATAGTTATTATCTGGAGTACATCCATTCATTCTGTAATGCATGAATTCGCAGTTCCGACGTTTCGCTAGAATCCCATCCAGCATTGACGAGGTGAACCCACAACAGTTGACTTGCTCTTCAACTGTTGTTGGGTTCACCTCGTCAATGCTGGATGGGATTCTAGCGAATCGTCGGAACTGCGAATTCATCTGCTACAGAATGAACGAATGTACTCCAGATATTAACTATGCATCATATTTTTCCATCCGTGAAGGAATACGTATCAACACACACACACACACACACACACACACACACACACACACACACACACACACACACACACACACACACACACACACACACACACACACACACACACACACACACACACACACACACACACACACACACACACACACACACACACACACACACACACACACACACACACACACACACACACACACACACACACACACACACACACACACACACACACACACACACACACACACACACACACACACACACACACACACACACACACACACACACACACACACACACACACACACACACACACACACACACACACACACACACACACACACACACACACACACACACATATATATATATATATATATATATATATGTGTGTAAATGCTGATACGTATTCCTTCACGGGTGGAAAAATAAGATGAATAGATTATTATAAGAAAATAAGGTAATAAGAAAATAAGATTTATTACCTGGAGCATAAATTCGCAGTTCCGTCGTTTTGTTGAATCTCATCTAGCATTGACAGTTATTGGGTTCACCTCGTCAATGCTAGATGAGATTCTAGCGAAAAGTCGGTACTGCGAATTTATTCACTGCAGAATGAACGGATGTACTCCAGATAATAACTAATCATCATCTTAATATATATATATATATATATATATATATATATATATATATGCATTATTTATTTTCAGTTACAAATCATTAGGCAAAGGATTGATGTATAGTTAAAATTTATTTAAAAATTACTAGTTTTAATAAAAAAATGGCATGTTTTCATTGTTTGTTCTGTAAAATTAGTTAGTATTAATTTTGTTATATGTAAATAACATATACTTAGTCATCATCCAAGCTACAAATATTTTGACACCGTTCCTAATATATATTTCACCTAACTATTTTGAAAGATCTAAACATTTATTTTCCAATCTGCTATATAATAAGTAGCCAGAAATCTGTTCAACAGTGGTTATCGCTAGCAATTGATGCAAGTAATGCATTACTTCGTGCATTGTTGATGTGTTGTCCCACTTACAAATTGCAGACCCATTACCGTAACACGCTGTTGTCCAGCCATCAGTGTTCATTGCACACAAATGGCAACAAATTAACTGATTTGTTCCCCTTTATTGAGTTTATGCAGCTCAACGATGATATAAATATTTCTGTGTCTGTAAAGAGTCAACATAATTCTAAAATTGAACGCAGCATAAATATAAAGCCTATTATAGTTTATTAAGAACAAATTAAAGTAAATCACATAACTTAATAAATAGTTTTTTCTTGTAATTAGGTTTTTGTCGATATTTATAATTTACTACTGATATTTTATATTGATGTTTAATAAATTATTGAAGAATTTATTATAAGAAAAAAAACCAATGCCTGGTAAGGTGCTTTATAGTGGTTCTCAGACTGCCAGATAAATATTTGAAAATATACTAAAGTAATACAAAAGTATTTGCTGTTATTATTAATATAATGATAATACTAGGATAGTTTGTTACGTAGTATAATATAACTAATTTATATCTATACAAAAATATCTGCTGTGTGTTATAATGATGCATGTGCGGTTTTATTGTGTATTATATTATTATTCATTGACTTTGAGAATAGTCGTTTCATCTTAGAAGAAACCTTTGCGCCAGTATTATACTTCTTCTACTTTTTAAAACAATTGTTTCTATAAAAAATACAAATTAGTATTTCACACACGCACGCACACATGCAAAGTTACACACACACATTAGGAGATAGTGACATTAAAATTCCCTAAATAAATTTAAAAAATGTTAAATGTGGAGAAAATAAAAAAATAAACATGAAGTTTTCAAGAAACTGTTTTAAAATCGGGAATAAAATAAATGAAACTCATTTAGAAAAACAGGGATAAGAAATGTAAACTTTAAAAAAATTAAACGCGTGACGAACGAACGAGCTGAGGACGGCAGGCCATGGAGAATAGCTTCGGGCCGCAAAATCAGGGCTGCCCAATCTGGGAAATCTAGTTGTGTCCAATATTCGGCGAGAATTAAAAGGTAGTTTCTCTTTTCTTGTTCAAATATATAATTTTGTAAATTCATCAATTTTTGGGTAAAATGAAAATCCAAGTAATTATTTCAAATTAAAAAAACATAATGAATAAACTATGTTATAAAAATAATGGCTCTATTTATATTAGAGGTAAAGAAAATGTATTCAAAGGGTTGTTCACAAATTATACTGAAATAAAATGAATTTATAGATAATTAATGATGTTAGTTGTAAACAAATAAAGAGGTAAAAATTAATACAAATTTGCGTAAGGGTTTTATATGTATAAGTACGTTAAATATTTTTAAATATATTTAAGGAACCGTCAAGTGTGTTTGAATACTAAAATAGAAAAATTAACACATTCGCTAGTTTTGGATGGGAAAAGATATAGAAATTAACCCAGGGTTCCAAGTGAAACTGGTTAGAAACTAACAAATTAAAATTAGTATAGAAAACAAATGTCAGATGACATAATTTATGTTGAAGTAATTCTCAGATTTACAGAAAGTAAATAAATACCGTCCGAAAACAAACAACAGTCAAAAAGTATAATTTTAATATTAATTGATAAACTTGAATGAGTATGATTTCTACACACACACACACACACACACACACACACACACACACACTCACACACACACACACACACACACACACACACACACACACACACACACACACACACACACACACACACACACACACACACACACACACACACACACACACACACACACACACACACACACACACACACACACACACACACACACACACACACACACACACACACACACACACACACACACACACACACACACATATATATATATATATATATATATATATATATGTGTGTAAATGCTGATACGTATTCCTTCACGGGTGGAAAAATAAGATGAATAGATTATTATAAGAAAATAAGGTAATAAGAAAATAAGATTTATTACCTGGAGCATAAATTCGCAGTTCCGTCGTTTTGTTGAATCTCATCTAGCATTGACAGTTATTGGGTTCACCTCGTCAATGCTAGATGAGATTCTAGCGAAAAGTCGGTACTGCGAATTTATTCACTGCAGAATGAACGGATGTACTCCAGATAATAACTAATCATCATCTTAATATATATATATATATATATATATATATATATATATATATATGCATTATTTATTTTCAGTTACAAATCATTAGGCAAAGGATTGATGTATAGTTAAAATTTATTTAAAAATTACTAGTTTTAATAAAAAAATGGCATGTTTTCATTGTTTGTTCTGTAAAATTAGTTAGTATTAATTTTGTTATATGTAAATAACATATACTTAGTCATCATCCAAGCTACAAATATTTTGACACCGTTCCTAATATATATTTCACCTAACTATTTTGAAAGATCTAAACATTTATTTTCCAATCTGCTATATAATAAGTAGCCAGAAATCTGTTCAACAGTGGTTATCGCTAGCAATTGATGCAAGTAATGCATTACTTCGTGCATTGTTGATGTGTTGTCCCACTTACAAATTGCAGACCCATTACCGTAACACGCTGTTGTCCAGCCATCAGTGTTCATTGCACACAAATGGCAACAAATTAACTGATTTGTTCCCCTTTATTGAGTTTATGCAGCTCAACGATGATATAAATATTTCTGTGTCTGTAAAGAGTCAACATAATTCTAAAATTGAACGCAGCATAAATATAAAGCCTATTATAGTTTATTAAGAACAAATTAAAGTAAATCACATAACTTAATAAATAGTTTTTTCTTGTAATTAGGTTTTTGTCGATATTTATAATTTACTACTGATATTTTATATTGATGTTTAATAAATTATTGAAGAATTTATTATAAGAAAAAAAACCAATGCCTGGTAAGGTGCTTTATAGTGGTTCTCAGACTGCCAGATAAATATTTGAAAATATACTAAAGTAATACAAAAGTATTTGCTGTTATTATTAATATAATGATAATACTAGGATAGTTTGTTACGTAGTATAATATAACTAATTTATATCTATACAAAAATATCTGCTGTGTGTTATAATGATGCATGTGCGGTTTTATTGTGTATTATATTATTATTCATTGACTTTGAGAATAGTCGTTTCATCTTAGAAGAAACCTTTGCGCCAGTATTATACTTCTTCTACTTTTTAAAACAATTGTTTCTATAAAAAATACAAATTAGTATTTCACACACGCACGCACACATGCAAAGTTACACACACACATTAGGAGATAGTGACATTAAAATTCCCTAAATAAATTTAAAAAATGTTAAATGTGGAGAAAATAAAAAAATAAACATGAAGTTTTCAAGAAACTGTTTTAAAATCGGGAATAAAATAAATGAAACTCATTTAGAAAAACAGGGATAAGAAATGTAAACTTTAAAAAAATTAAACGCGTGACGAACGAACGAGCTGAGGACGGCAGGCCATGGAGAATAGCTTCGGGCCGCAAAATCAGGGCTGCCCAATCTGGGAAATCTAGTTGTGTCCAATATTCGGCGAGAATTAAAAGGTAGTTTCTCTTTTCTTGTTCAAATATATAATTTTGTAAATTCATCAATTTTTGGGTAAAATGAAAATCCAAGTAATTATTTCAAATTAAAAAAACATAATGAATAAACTATGTTATAAAAATAATGGCTCTATTTATATTAGAGGTAAAGAAAATGTATTCAAAGGGTTGTTCACAAATTATACTGAAATAAAATGAATTTATAGATAATTAATGATGTTAGTTGTAAACAAATAAAGAGGTAAAAATTAATACAAATTTGCGTAAGGGTTTTATATGTATAAGTACGTTAAATATTTTTAAATATATTTAAGGAACCGTCAAGTGTGTTTGAATACTAAAATAGAAAAATTAACACATTCGCTAGTTTTGGATGGGAAAAGATATAGAAATTAACCCAGGGTTCCAAGTGAAACTGGTTAGAAACTAACAAATTAAAATTAGTATAGAAAACAAATGTCAGATGACATAATTTATGTTGAAGTAATTCTCAGATTTACAGAAAGTAAATAAATACCGTCCGAAAACAAACAACAGTCAAAAAGTATAATTTTAATATTAATTGATAAACTTGAATGAGTATGATTTCTACACACACACACACACACACACACACACACACACACACTCACACACACACACACACACACACACACACACACACACACACACACACACACACACACACACACACACACACACACACACACACACACACACACACACACACACACACACACACACACACACACACACACACACACACACACACACACACACACACACACACACACACACACACACACACACATATATATATATATATATATATATATATATGTGTGTAAATGCTGATACGTATTCCTTCACGGGTGGAAAAATAAGATGAATAGATTATTATAAGAAAATAAGGTAATAAGAAAATAAGATTTATTACCTGGAGCATAAATTCGCAGTTCCGTCGTTTTGTTGAATCTCATCTAGCATTGACAGTTATTGGGTTCACCTCGTCAATGCTAGATGAGATTCTAGCGAAAAGTCGGTACTGCGAATTTATTCACTGCAGAATGAACGGATGTACTCCAGATAATAACTAATCATCATCTTAATATATATATATATATATATATATATATATATATATATATATATGCATTATTTATTTTCAGTTACAAATCATTAGGCAAAGGATTGATGTATAGTTAAAATTTATTTAAAAATTACTAGTTTTAATAAAAAAATGGCATGTTTTCATTGTTTGTTCTGTAAAATTAGTTAGTATTAATTTTGTTATATGTAAATAACATATACTTAGTCATCATCCAAGCTACAAATATTTTGACACCGTTCCTAATATATATTTCACCTAACTATTTTGAAAGATCTAAACATTTATTTTCCAATCTGCTATATAATAAGTAGCCAGAAATCTGTTCAACAGTGGTTATCGCTAGCAATTGATGCAAGTAATGCATTACTTCGTGCATTGTTGATGTGTTGTCCCACTTACAAATTGCAGACCCATTACCGTAACACGCTGTTGTCCAGCCATCAGTGTTCATTGCACACAAATGGCAACAAATTAACTGATTTGTTCCCCTTTATTGAGTTTATGCAGCTCAACGATGATATAAATATTTCTGTGTCTGTAAAGAGTCAACATAATTCTAAAATTGAACGCAGCATAAATATAAAGCCTATTATAGTTTATTAAGAACAAATTAAAGTAAATCACATAACTTAATAAATAGTTTTTTCTTGTAATTAGGTTTTTGTCGATATTTATAATTTACTACTGATATTTTATATTGATGTTTAATAAATTATTGAAGAATTTATTATAAGAAAAAAAACCAATGCCTGGTAAGGTGCTTTATAGTGGTTCTCAGACTGCCAGATAAATATTTGAAAATATACTAAAGTAATACAAAAGTATTTGCTGTTATTATTAATATAATGATAATACTAGGATAGTTTGTTACGTAGTATAATATAACTAATTTATATCTATACAAAAATATCTGCTGTGTGTTATAATGATGCATGTGCGGTTTTATTGTGTATTATATTATTATTCATTGACTTTGAGAATAGTCGTTTCATCTTAGAAGAAACCTTTGCGCCAGTATTATACTTCTTCTACTTTTTAAAACAATTGTTTCTATAAAAAATACAAATTAGTATTTCACACACGCACGCACACATGCAAAGTTACACACACTCATTAGGAGATAGTGACATTAAAATTCCCTAAATAAATTTAAAAAATGTTAAATGTGGAGAAAATAAAAAAATAAACATGAAGTTTTCAAGAAACTGTTTTAAAATCGGGAATAAAATAAATGAAACTCATTTAGAAAAACAGGGATAAGAAATGTAAACTTTAAAAAAATTAAACGCGTGACGAACGAACGAGCTGAGGACGGCAGGCCATGGAGAATAGCTTCGGGCCGCAAAATCAGGGCTGCCCAATCTGGGAAATCTAGTTGTGTCCAATATTCGGCGAGAATTAAAAGGTAGTTTCTCTTTTCTTGTTCAAATATATAATTTTGTAAATTCATCAATTTTTGGGTAAAATGAAAATCCAAGTAATTATTTCAAATTAAAAAAACATAATGAATAAACTATGTTATAAAAATAATGGCTCTATTTATATTAGAGGTAAAGAAAATGTATTCAAAGGGTTGTTCACAAATTATACTGAAATAAAATGAATTTATAGATAATTAATGATGTTAGTTGTAAACAAATAAAGAGGTAAAAATTAATACAAATTTGCGTAAGGGTTTTATATGTATAAGTACGTTAAATATTTTTAAATATATTTAAGGAACCGTCAAGTGTGTTTGAATACTAAAATAGAAAAATTAACACATTCGCTAGTTTTGGATGGGAAAAGATATAGAAATTAACCCAGGGTTCCAAGTGAAACTGGTTAGAAACTAACAAATTAAAATTAGTATAGAAAACAAATGTCAGATGACATAATTTATGTTGAAGTAATTCTCAGATTTACAGAAAGTAAATAAATACCGTCCGAAAACAAACAACAGTCAAAAAGTATAATTTTAATATTAATTGATAAACTTGAATGAGTATGATTTCTACACACACACACACACACACACACACACACACACACACACACACACACACACACACACACACACACACACACACACACACACACACACACACACACACACACACACACACACACACACACACACACACACACACACACACACACACACACACACACACACACACACACACACACACACACACACACACACACACACACACACACACACACACACACACACACACACACACACACACACACACACACACACACACACACATACACACACACACACACACACACACACACACACACACACACACACACAAATATATATATAATTTATATGTTACCTCCAGATGTTCATGAAAGTAATAAATTATTGCTTCATATATGATATAAAAATGTTTTTATATTTAAATATCTAAATATATCCTGGCAATACATATGTGTTTTGTAAAATATTTCACTAAGCTACTTTTGGTAAAGAATAAATGATAGACCTAAAAGTGTAAACAAAATTTCGAAGTATTTAATCTTTGTAAAAATGTAAAATTATAAAATATTCATTAGAATATGTTTTGGCACAATTTTATAAATCATATTGCTAAGCTTTGTTTGGCTCACGCATTTTTGTTGGTTTTATTTTCACTGAAACACAGGACGGTTTTATTACGTTTAACACGTTGTCTCTTTAAATAGCTTTTATGAGGAATTTACTACCATTATTTCGCTCCCTGGACCCGAGAACGTGACCTGGCTACAAACTGTGCTATTGTTATTTTCCGTTACAGGTTTTCGAATTCATTACAGTAACCATTGCTTGCAATATATACGAGAGTAACTGTAGACCTGGATGCACTACTTTGTAGGCGTAAGAGGTGGCCTTGCAATGGTTGTGTTCGTGTAAATAGTTTTTGCAAAATTTCTGTTAATTGCGATAGTAGGTTATTAGTAAAGATTCAATTAGGTATTTATAATTAATTTTACAGATGTAAATCTATCTCAACCTCAGACCTATAAATAAAATATTTGATAAATTAAATACATTTTACAAATAAAATGATAAGAGTTATCAAAATATTTATCTCTTTAGAGTCAACAGCTTAGCTTGTTCCAATTTATTACTTTAGTAAGGGCTTGTAGGGGTAAACGCCTCTATTCATATTAAAATAAATTTGAAACTTTTGTATAATAATTTTATTTTTAATACAAATTAATTTAATATAATTCAAATTTTTCATAACAAAATTTCTTATAAACTATATATTTTGTGACTGCGATTTCAATTTGATATTTTTAACCAATCGTATCTTTAGTCCATCTTGAGATCTGTTCATGTTAGCGCAGCATAAAGTTGAGCCTTTTGTAAAATCAAGTAAAAAAAGGTTTGGTCGATTGAAGCCTTACTTATATAGTGTTTGAAAACATAAGCCTTTAGGAAATAGGTTCCATTTTGTTTGAAATGGCATGCTAGGATCTGTTGATATTAATTTAATTATTGGTAAAATATGACGTTTCCTTCTTCCGATGATTATTCACAGTGATTATTTCTAATTTAATACACTTGCCAATCATATCTAGTACGATAAGTCGTATTACATTAACTAAACCTGATCCCAAGATTTTATTTCTAATAACCTTTAATCCTGTTAAATTATCTGTACTCAGCTGTGTTTAATATAATATTTGAACAGCTGTACTCAGCTGAAATATTTGAAAAAATCATACTCAGCTGTTTTTAATTGCAATGTACTTCTTATGGAGATTTTTGGTAACTTTATGTTCCTCAAAACCCTATAAATATTGTAAATTGAGAAAAACATATTTTTCCCCGCTCCTTCGTGTTAATACCTTTAATTTGAGATCTCCCAGTTCTGTACGACCTAATCCCCACAATGTTTCTCTCAAAATTCGACTTACAATATATATATATTATAACTTAACTTGCCAATACTTTGGGCGTCATATTATAACTTAACTTTGGTTATAATTTAAATTATTTTAAATGTTATTTAATTGCCTTACCTATTGAAGTCACCTTCAGGTTTATAAAAGAATTAACAATTTTATCAATTTTTAAACATCACTTGCATTTATTTTCCTTAATTAACTCTACAAATTATTCAAAAAAATTTATTAATATTGAGCAGTGACAGGCTCGATAACTTAACTAAATTACAGTATAAAAGGTGGACTTCTGAGGCTTTAGATTCAATTAGAATAAAAACAGTAGTAAAATTATATTCTTTCTCTCGGGGTCGCTATTATGGGAACTTTGCTTTAAACTTGAAATGGTGAATAGAATTATATTTATAAATTTTGATGAATTTAAAATTTAGGTTAACTAGAAGATAGATGTCTGTTGCTACACTTATAATTTAAATATACTTATAGTTCGGACGAGTCCCTGGAATCGTGGCTTGTTCACTTCCGCTAACACTTGACACAATAAACTTACTTTATATAAAAAAAACTTTTACTTCCCACTTTACTAAAATTTACTTAAAAAAAACTATTTAAACTAACAAACTTCTCCCTTTACACTTTCATCCTTGTCCCCACCAACCTCCTGCCTTCTCCGAGACTCTTTTTCAACTCCCCTAGTTCTTAATTTTCTAAACCTAACGGTACATGTTTAAAATTCCCCAGGCTATATCGGCCGCTGGAATTTCCCATCTTGGACCTTTGTCTATTTGCCGGACTCCACTTATAAACTTCCTGGAAAGAATAATGACCTGCCTTGGGTACCTGCTTTACCAGCACCAGAAAACTATTTGTATTTCTTTGCTAAAATATTATAGATGATTTATTTCGCAACTAGCTTAATTCAATCTAAAGCCTCGTACTTTATGTTATAATATATATATATATATATATATATATATATATTGATACGTCTCTAAACACATTTAGGAGAACACCAGATAACTTTATTATTTAGTTTTACTAGTTGTTGTTGTTGTCGTGTGACAAGTGCAATAAAAACAATAAAAAAAAGAAAAAAAAGTACTGGCCACATCTGTAGCTTTGTCAGTGTAAAGGGTCTCCCTAGAACAGTTTAAGTCAATTTTAAATAGTGCTGCAATGATGGACGGGCAGTGCACTAGTCATGGTGAGTGCCATTGCCTTGAGAGGTTGGACTTCTACCTGTTGGTCCGCGGGAGCTATTTTATTTCATTCCTACCCCCCAATGGTAAACCATTGAAGGCATTCCTCTATCTGCCACCTGGGGACGCGCTCTCTAGGGGTTACAGGCTCCCCCGAGAGTGTTTTACTTGTTTATTGTACAAGTGCTCATTTACTTGTTTTATTTAAGCGGGCATCTCTCGTAAAGGCTTACTGAAACTCAACCTTTGAAGCTTTAATATTCCCATAATTTACAGATTATTTATTTTTCTACCTACAAATTATCTATAATTTACGTTCTATGTAGGATTGAATTACTTTGTCTTTGCACAAAATGCCAAATAAATCCTAAGTACTGTGGCAATACTATAGTCATACAGCTCTATGTTACGTCTCTACGCCATGCAAGAAACTAACTTGGTTTGGCGTCCTGCTACAGGTAGACTTGCCATGTTATATAGATGATGAATTGCACGTCATCTGTTGTGTACGGGGCACGTCGCTGATATGGTGACATCTTAAAGATTTTAATATATCTACAGACATTAAATGTTGCTGTAATAAAATGAATGATTGACCTATACTGGGTTACCAATAAGAGTTCTCAGTGTGAAGCAGTTTTATATTAAAAACTACTGGTAAATATTTGAAATAGATTTCTTATATTGTACGCAAATGAATATTATACAAATTTGTTATTAGCACATCTCTTTTATATAAAATTCGGGTTTTTGAAAGATGCAAACAATAAAATATTACAATGGTAAACTATTAGGTTTAAAAAATAAACTATTTGTTTTATTTATTTTTTAAATAAATACTAGGTTGTACAACTAGGTTAGTTGTATTTTTTAAATACCTCTAAAGATGATTGCTGTACAATTGAAATGTACATAAGGTTTAAATAAAAGTTATTTGTGGTTTAGAAGTTTTATTTATTTAAAAAATAAACATTACGCCACAGTTGCTTCATACAGTAATAATTGTTTTATTAAATTATTTGAAGTCTAGGACACAAGATCAATAAATTATGGTATTTAGTTTCTACATCAATAAAATTTCAAAATAAAATCTCATTTTATAGTTTTTAGTCGGGCTGAAAAGATTTGTCAGTTTCAGCTCCTTGAACATTTTTACTTACTGGGGCTTATTTTAATTTACGCTATCATTAAAAATGTTATTAAAACATACTTTATGGTATTATAGTGTTTAATAATAAATACACAAAAACCTCTTAACCATAAACCTTCTTTATTTTACCTTTATGTACATTTCACTTACCAAGTAACCATCCTCAGAGGGATAACATACAACGATTGCCTTTGTATGTTATCCTTCTGAGGATGGTTACTTGGTAACTGAAATGTACATAAGGGTAAAATAAAGAAAGTTTGTGGCTAAGTGGTTTTTGTGTATTTATTATTAAATTAAACCACAGTATACTCGTAATAAATAGTTATAATGTGTAGCATACATTATATTATTATACTCAATATAAAAATGTTTCACCAAGTTGTTTAATACATACAAAATCATACTAGCTTAAAGTATAAATAGCTTTAGCTAACTACGAAACCTGTGTGAAGTATTCTGACATAAATTAATACAAAGTTGAAAACAAAATAAATGAGTACTAACACAAAGACTATCCCCACTTGTTGGAGCACGGAGGGGTTCCTGTAAAACGCTTTAGTTTACTTGCAACACATTAGTCATTCTTGACAAAATAATGTATTCACGTATGAATAAACAAGAGATGGCTTGTAATTTTAACGCTGTACGTAAATAGGTCGTTTATATTCAGGCATTGTAAAGATTTTTAAAGCATTCAATTAAACCAAATTGTTTACAATAATAAATTCCGAAGGTGTTGTTCAGGCCTATTCTGTTTGCCTAAGCTGATGGTACATTTTAAAGTGTAGGTATTTGTTTTATACATATTGTTTGTCCCAGGGCTTACCTCGGCTACTAGACGGGTCCACAGGTGGCGGATAGTGGAGTGGCCTACATATATGTAGGTTAGCTGCGAATAAGGATTCCAAATAAGCAGTCCCGGACCAGAGGTGGCAATATCAACAGGGGTGGATGTTCAATCATTGGAAAGATCGTACGTATTAAATACCACATAACCCGTTGACGATGTTGTGGTATGGCGAATAAGTGCCGCCATCAAATAAGCACTGCCCTGTGCTGTTTTGCACGGTTTGGGAGGGGACCCCAAAGACTAGGACAGTGAACTCCAAAATAAAAACAAGGGTAGCTTGGGCTCTTAGCTGCAGAGAAAACAATCAAGCTAGGGGATGGAAACCCTGATAAAAAATGACCTGGCCCACCAGTCAGTGGTTGAGCGTAGGGCTAACAACCCTACATCGTAAAAAACTTTGTTACGAAACCAAGCAATGTAATAATAAAGGATGGATTAAAGGCAAAAGAAAACGGAACTCGAACCTGGTTTTAGCAACATGGAATGTTCGGACAATGTTACAGCCTGGAAAAGTAGCAGAAGTGGCTGAACAGCTATTTAAATTTAACATTGACGCAGTGGCCCTACAGGAGATTAGATGGGGAGGGCAAGGTAGACTTGATAAGAAAGAATATACCATACTGTACAGTGGAGCAGCAAAAACTGGAGAAAGAGGAACAGGATTCATGCTTACAAAGAGACTATGCCGTAGTTTATTGCTATTCGAACCCATTAATGATAGAATGTGTAAAATGCGCTTGAGGGGAAAATTTAGAAATACAACTTTGATCTCTACCTATTCACCAACTGAAGACAGTGATGAAGATGAAAAAATACTTTTCTACCAACAATTAGAAAATGCTCTTCTATGTAGTCCCAAATATGACACAAAAATTATACTTGGTGATCTAAACGCCCAAGTGGGTAAGGAGAATTTTACACAAACTGTTGCTGGAACCTACTCACTTCATAATGTAACGAATGATAATGGTAAACATTTGTGTGAATTTGCTGAAGCAAACAACATGATAATAAAAAGTACTTGCTTCCCGCACAAAAAAATACACATTGGAACTTGGAAAGCACCAAATGGCACATTAACCCAAATTGATCACGTACTCATTTCAAAACGCCATTCTTCCTCAGTGACTGATGTCAGAACGGCCAGAGGCCCAAATTGTGATTCAGACCACTTTCTGGT